>CAXITT010000028.1:1452195-1466741 GCA_964033795.1 Lymnaea stagnalis | reverse complement strand
CCCCCCCCCCCCCCCCCCCCAACCCGGTGCCGCTCGGATCAGGTAAAAGAAAACGCCAGCAGAGCGAAGGCGGGACAATCTAGCGGCCAAACGTCTGCCCCTTGCGATAGTCTCGTCAAACTTCGTATCCCTCCGCCTGGCCCCCGACGCGAATCGCGAGCTCTCACGCCCGAGCGTAAACTTCTCAAGCACAGAGTGGTCATCAGGTCTCGTGACGGGGGTATTATCAACAACGATCCTCAGCAAGTCATTGATTGATGTTACAAGGAACTCTTGCTACACTCATCTACGTGGATTACCGACTTGGTGTTTGGTGATTTTTTTTTTTTTTTTGGTCTTCTTCCGCCGACCGTTTGTCTTTCTCTGTGCCCGTGATTGGGGACATCATTCTGACGTACAGATTATTTATAGTTTTGTTTCGGGTTCCCAAGTGTCGTGGTAACATTGCATCGGTCGTACCTTCATAAACTAATACGGAGGACCCGTTGGGAGGTTAGGCTTCTCAGCTAAATAAATTTGTAGGAAATCCAGTGTGGATATAATTTTAATATATATATATTATTTATAACGCATCATCTCCGTGTAACAGAACACAATACTTAGTCTAAGCACTTCTAGGGATTTCTACATTTAGTTTTAAAAAAAAACCCGTAATGGCGTAATCATGTTTTTGAAATCTTAAATTTATAACAGATAATCTCACGGTGTTACCTTAGCGTTGCGTTGTCTGTTATCCATGTTGGATTACCTGTAGCTGTAATCATTTCGGAAAAAAAAAACAACAGTTGTGGATATTTTGGACGAAGTGTCTCCTTAAAAAAAAACAAGAAGTTTTTTGTTAAAACTGCAGCGCAGAGTGTCATCTGGAGTTTAATATTTCCTTGACAAGAAAAGTAAGCGAATCTTTAGATTACATCAAGCAATCATGTGAAGGTAAGTTGATCATTCTTAATTTATTGTGTTTGCTTTAATTTAAACTTAAAGAAAACTTACGCTACCGAAAGCGAAAGCTTGTCGTAGAACCGAAAACATCGGAAAAACAGGCAAATTACCATACAATCGCGAAATTGTCAGCGATCGAATTTTATACATAGTTAAAAAAAAGGAATACATTTGATGAATAGGTTTACGTGTCAAAGTTATAGTTAGGCCTAGCGCCTAGGCGTATCTATAAATAAACTTGTTATGTTTTGATAGGCTAGGGTGAGAAATAAAATGATGACACCTTCAGGTTGTCACTGTCATGTTATACTTCTGCTCGCGCGCGTTCAGTCGGATTTATGCCTGTGATTATTGCAATATTCATCCATTTCCCCCGATAATAAGGTACTCTCTGCAGCTCCGTTGTTGTATCATGTTGAACTTTTAAGACTGACATTGACCAAAGTTGTGCTGACATTGACCAGAGATTTGTTGACATTTTTGTCTCCTCCTCCACCGCAGAACCCGGGCTGTAATCATTTTCTCGTGTTCCCGAATCCCCCTCCCCCCCCCCCATAATCGTGTTAGACATTTGGAGAGTTCTGCACCATCCTCTCGACTTCGTCATGTTCCATTAACGGCCGCTGGCATGTTCACGATATGCGCCACCAACATCTTCCATCATGCCATCATATTTCTCTGGTAATCTCTTCATCTCGTCTTAATCCGCCCGACGGCTGTGTTACGTGTAGTCACAACATGGGCAATTCTTTCGGCCAAAAAAAAAAAAAAGCAAAAAAAAAAAAAAAAAAAAAAAAATGCTCTTCCGAACAAAAAAAGAAAAAAAAAAAAAAAAAAAAAAAATTGTATGATTCGGGACAGCTTTCGTTTTACTTCGGCGATATCGCTTGTTCTAAAACATCATCTGGATTAAACGTTTATGGTTATTAAAAATTGTATAAGCTGTATTTATTTTAATTTTTTTTTTTGGGAGGGAGGGGGGGGGTGTTAATTTTATCATCTTGTAAAAACGGGGGAAAAAATCGGTCCAATATACGGACCGTGGCAGAAGAAGTAGTTAAAATTTCAAATATTTAAAAAAAAAAAATAAATAAATAAATTTAAAAAAAATATATTAAATGCCTTTTTGATGCTTATTAGAATGAGACTATTTTAACAAATAGGTTACAAGGTAAAAACACATACCTCTGAAATAGCTAAGCTACTATCAATAAGAAATAATGATTACTATCATCTCTGGAACGCGTATCTTCAGTATAATCACACATCAATTGTGATTGTTAGAGACTTGTGTGCTGCTATATTTTGGCATTATTTTGTATGAGATCAACTCTGACCTATTTACGCACAAACGAATATCTCCTGGACATAAATAACCTAACGGTTGGGAGTTAATCTGTCGGGTGAGATGTGGAAATGTTTTTAAAGAGCCGGTGCAGACTTCGGCGAATGCCATCAAAAGATAATTGGATCATCCTTGAGTTATGGGAATGTTAAAAATTTAGTTGTTTGTTAAAATTAATATTTCACGTTTAAATATGTTTTAAAAAGCAATTTATCATCCTATATATATTTTTTTAAAAACAAATGTGAACTGCTGACAAATGAAAGAGAATTATGATTCTTCCAGTTGTATGGTAAAAATATAGAAAATAAGTTGTTACAAATACAAATGAATCAACATTAAATAAGTAAAAAAAAAAAACAACATATAAAATCAGGCATGTCAACTGAGATGAGATTTTAAGTGTAATATCTTAGGTCACTTATAATATATATATTTTTTGAGTAATACTCTGCTTAACATAAACTAAAATTTTACAAAAATACATTTAAAAAAAACAACAAAAAACAAAAAAAAAAGCGAGACAAACATGTTTGAATTTTATTTCAAACAAAACTATCTATTCGTAACATGTTTAAGTTTCGAAGTAGGTGTACCTACGGGTTGATGAAGGCTCGATGTAGGCCTACCTACGGGTTGATGAAGGCTCGAAGTAGGCCTACCTACGGGTTGATGAAGGCTCGAGGTAGGCCTACCTACGGGTTGATGGAGGCCTACCCACTGGTTGATGCTGGTTCTACAACATAAGTTGATTAACTGATGTAGCATTCAACTGATGTAGCATTTAACTTATGTAGCCTTCAACTCATGTAGCATTCAACTGATGTAGCATTCATCTGATGTAGCATTCATCGGATGTTGCATTCAACTGATGTAGCATTCATCTGATGTTGCATTCAACTGATGTAGCATTCATCTGATGTAGCATTCATCTGATGTAGCATGCAACTGATGTAGCATTCATCTGATGTAGCATTCATCTGATGTAGCATGCAACTGATGTAGCATTCATCTGATGTAGCATTCATCTGATGTAGCATTCATCTGATGTAGCATTCATCTGATGTAGCATTCATCTGATGTAGCATTCATCTGATGTAGCATTCATCTGATGTAGCATTCACTGATGTAGCATTCATCTGATGTAGCATTCATCTGATGTAGCATTCATCTGATGTAGCATTCATCTGATGTAGCATTCATCTGATGTAGCATTCATCTGATGTAGCATTCATCTGATGTAGCATTCAACTGATGTAGCATTCATCTGATGTAGCATTCATCTGATGTAGCATTCATCTGATGTAGCATTCATCTGATGTAGCATTCAACTGATGTAGCATTCATCTGATGTAGCATTCATCTGATGTAGCATTCATCTGATGTAGCATTCATCTGATGCAGCATTCATCTGATGTAGCATTCATCTGATGTAGCATTCAACTGATGTAGCATTCATCTGATGTAGCATTCATCTGATGTAGCATTCATCTGATGTAGCATTCATCTGATGTAGCATTCATAGCATTCATCTGATGTAGCATTCAACTGATCGTGGTGTAACTAAGCGTTATTTTAGTTGATTTCAAAATGTGGACAAAACCGAAAATCTTTGATTGAAGTTGATCGCTTGATCATCCTGGCGTGACCGACCTCCTGTGGTCGTTTGGCTGAAATTGATTGACTTTGAAATGGCCATGGCGAGGGTCGGGGAGGTCACTCTGATACAGGTGAAAATAACCTTGACTTGACTGAAGATCTAATTAATGGCCTGTTTGGGATCCTCCGCCTGATTACTCCGTGACTCCGGACAAAGACGGACACACACGTCTTAAACCGCGTACAACTAGAACAAGATTTCCATTGATGACGTTAGGCCGGGTTGGGGGGGGGGCGGGGTGTGGTGTCAGCGGGCGAGATTATTGCCGCTCTCTTTAAAAATAAGTTGATTCGAGTTGTATGAATTTAAGACGATCTGAGCAGTATAAGAATAATTTGATCTGAGCAGTATAAGAATAATTTGATCTGAGCAGTATAAGAATAATTTGATCTAAGCAGTATAAGAATAATTTGATCTGAGCAGTATAAGAATAGTTTGATCTGAGCAGTATAAGAATAATTTGATCTGAGCAGTATAAGAATAATTTGATCTGAGCTGTATAAGAATAATTTCATCTGAGCAGTATAAGAATAATTTGATCTGAGCTGTGGGAATATTAGTTGATCTGAGTTGCATGGGAGAAAATAGCTTGATCTTATTTTTAAAAATAAAAAGTAATTTGAACCGATAAATGTGTAGATCATACAAATATAGGACGATGAATTAAATGACTGCTTTGAATATCTGGTTTAAAATGTCTAATGCATTTTAGAAATTGAAAAAAAAAAAAAAAAAAAAAAAATAAAAATTAAAACTTTCTCTGCTCCACGGTTTATCAAATGTGTAGGGCTTTAGGATTTTGAAACCATTTGAAGCTCGGGCCCCTCAATCAGACACTAGACAACACGGCTGTTCTTGTTCAGGCCACATTTGGTCCGTTCATTGAGCACCTTGACATCCCTGTGTTGTGCCGGCGTTGCACAAATGTTTGTAACATCTTTACGCGGCTCGACGGCACCAGGCTTGTACGCCGTGTTGGCATTATCTTTACACGTACGTACACCAGCTTTACACATTTTTGTTTGTGCTGGGGTACTGCCCAAATGAGACGCGCTCTTTACACCGCGAGCATTACGTCTGTCCCCGATACTGTGCGACTGTGAATTGTTTTAGATTATATAGTTGTTACAAAATAATAGTTTTCTTTTTGAATTGCCCGTTTGTATGCGCCCTGTCAAGTGAGCTAGTTTGTAAATGTTTTCTTTTGAACTTTTCAAGCTTGGTACTGTTTTTTTTAAAAAAAAACGACCACATTTTCATCTGTGTTGTTTACTTTTTAATAGTCAAGTTTTTACATGTGTCCCTGTAAATAGCCAAGAGTCTGCATTTTTCCCTGTCAATAGACAAGTGTCTGCATGTTTCCCTGTCAATAGCCAAGTGTCTGCATGTTTCACTGTCAATAGCCAAGTGTCTGCATGTTTCCCTGTCAATAGCCAAGAGTCTGCATGTTTCCCTGTCAATAGCCAAGAGTCAGCATGTTTCACTGTCAATAGCCAAGAGTCTGAATGTTTCCCTGTCAATAGCCAAGTGTCTGCATGTTTCCCTGTCAATAGCCCAGTTTGTGCATGTTTCCCTGTCAATAGCCAAGAGTCAGCATGTTTCCCTGTCAATAGCCAAGAGTCTGCATGTTTCCCTGTCAATAGCCAAGAGTCTGCATGTTTCCCTGTCAATAGCCAAGTTTGTGCATGTTTCCCTGTCAATAGCCAAGAGTCTGCATGTTTCCCTGTCAATCGCCAAGTGTCTGCATGTTTCCCTGTCAATAGCCCAGTTTGTGCATGTTTCCCTGTCAATAGCCAAGAGTCAGCATGTTTCCCTGTCAATAGCCAAGAGTCTGCATGTTTCCCTGTCAATAGCCAAGTTTGTGCATGTTTCCCTGTCAATCACCAAGTGTCTGCATGTTTCCCTGTCAATAGCCAAGTTTGTACATGTGTATTGTTTTTAATTTTCAACACACCGACAAGATAAAAAAAAACTTCACGCCTGCTAATTCTAGCCTAACCGGGTCAAGTTCTTCCCGTGATTATGTCCCATCTAGGGCTGACATCATGAACTCTGAATAAGGTCAATATGGTAATTGGGTCTACTTTAATGATGTGGCTATTTTTAGCTGCGGTACAGATGATACCATTGTTTATATATTATTTGTACAGTTTTTTTTTCATCAGTTGTTTCCCACTTGTTTTGAATATTGCTGTGCATGGAAGATAGAAAAAAAAAAAAACTTGCTGTATGGTGTGACATGAGTAGATTTGCAGTTTCATACGTTATTATCTAAACATTAAATTGAGTTCAAAGTGAATCTTTGCTACCCACTAGCATGGGAAACTATCTGGTGTCCCCACGCAGTAGGATCTGTGCTAATATTTTCTGTATTGGTTTAATCTATTTTTTAAAAAAGATTTCATTTTTATGGGACTTTGTCATACCCCAGCTACCCCTTACACAATACCTCACACCCGCATACACACAGACACATGCATACATAAATAAACACCTTTACATTCACATTTACACACACACGAATGAATGCATAAATACACACTTATATTCACACGCACACATGCATAACATATTACACAATTACATACACACATACGCATATATAAGTACATTTATATTCACAAACATACATAAAACACACTTACATTCACACAAACATACATAAATACACACTTACATTCAAACACACATACATAAACACACAGTTACATTCACATACACATACTGAAACACACACTGACATTCACTTACACGTACATAAACACACACTTACATTCACATACACACATACATACATACACACATTCACATAAACACATACACATACATAAACACACACTTACATTCACATATACACATTCACACATACATATACATAAATTCACACTTACATTCACATGCACACATGCACATACGCAAACACATACTTACATTCACATACACATACATAAACACACACCTACATTCACACACACACACACATAAATTCACACTTACGTTCACATACACACATACTACATAAACAAACACTTACATTCACACACACATACATAAATTCACACTTGCATTCACACACACACATACACATAAATAAACACACACTTACATTCACATACACACATACACATATATAAACACACACAGACTCCTTTCGCCATGCACCCCGTTGCTACTAAATTTTCACAAACAACTGGAAATCAATTTTGTTTTTACTTAATGTTGTTTTTCCAAAAGTTCTCCACTTCCTGAAATTTCTGTTGAGATTATCATCTATTTTAAAACATTGCTTTTCCCTTTTGATTTTTTCAATTTTTACTGACAATCATAATGCGCTGTGATGAAATACTTTTGTATAGTTTACAGTCTCACCATCGACTTTAAAATTGGAATGATGTGAAGACATGAGAAGACCAAAAAAATATTATTTAATATTTGTTTAATATACACATTTTTAATGGAGATCAACGGCAATCAACAAGTGATTCAAATATTTATTTTCCACAAATTTTGCTTCTAACTTTCAATTACATGTATCTCGTGTTTTAAATAAAAAATATGGTTTCTCCATAAAACAAATCTTTAATAAAAATCAGAGAAAGTGTAAAACAGGGACCCATTTGTCTCAAAGTCCACAGCAATCCACTAAAACTCGTGGAGCCACTGAAACCATTCAGTAGAACCACTGAAACCTGCGGAACCACTGAGACCAGCTTAGAACCACTAAAACCAGTAGAACCACTAAAACCAGTAGAACCACTAAAACCAGTAGACCCACGGAAACCTGCGGGCGCACCGAAATTGAGCCTTGGATTTCGAAGCATAATAAAATCAACTGAGAAATCACAACTAAAATCAAAGAAGCATCTAGAAAACATTTTCACGTGAACGGCATGAAATGGATTCCACGGAGGACGTTCCTAAAGACTTGAACGCGGGCCACCCTCACACCACCCTCGCACCACCCTCGCGCCACCCTCGCACCACCCTCGCACCACCCTCGCACCACCCTCACGCCACCCTCGCGCCACCCTCGCGCCACCCTCACGCCACCCTCGCACCACCCTCGCGCCACCCTCGCACCACCCTCGCGACCACCCTCGGCCGTAATTGATCGTGTGCGCTGCTTTGCCAGTCGTTAAGGAAAATTTGCAGGCTTCCCGGAGGCCAATTTCAACAAATTTTCCAGATAAATTGATTTCTGCACGATTCGTTGAGCAAAAAGATAACTGAAGTTTTCTTGTATGATTGTAACTATAACTGAGGAGGAATGATTGTAACTATAACTGAGGAGGAATGATTGTAACCATAACGGATGAGGAGTGTTGTTATTTTCTTATAAATTGGAGGAATATCGCCGAGGTCGTTTGTTCTGTTCATCTTTTGTTGTAGTAGATAAAATCTACTTGGCTATATTCTACCTTTGATTTTTACCACACTGTACAGTGGGTTATAATTTGTTTCTTAATGGATAGTGAAAGCATCTCCCAGGATAGAATAACATCGTCATGGTCGTTGTTCTCTATTCTTGTCTTTTGTAGTATATACAAACTACCACCTTGTTCTAATTCATCTTGTTTTGTAGTAGATAAAAACTACCAACTTGTTCTATTCATCTTCTTTTGTAGTAGATAAAAACTACCAACTTGTTCTATTCATCTTCTTTTGTAGTAGATAAAAATACCAACTTGTTCTATTCATCTTGTTTTATAGTAGATAAAAAATACCAACTTGTTCTATTCATCTTGTTTTGTAGTAGATAAAAACTACCAACATGTTCTATTCATCTTCTTTTGTAGTAGATAAAAACTACCAACTTGTTCTATTCATCTTCTTTTGTAGTAGATAAAAAATACCAACTTGTTCTATTCATCTTGTTTTATAGTAGATAAAAAATACCAACTTGTTCTATTCATCTTGTTTTGTAGTAGATAAAAACTACCAACATGTTCTATTCATCTTCTTTTGTAGTAGATAAAAAATACCACCTTGTTCTATTCATCTTGTTTTATAGTAGATAAAAAATACCAACTTTTTCTATTCATCTTGTTTTGTAGTAGATAAAAACTACCACCTTGTTCTATTCATCTTGTTTTGTAGTAGATCCATCTAGGATAGAACACTATTGTCTCCTTCTAGGATAGAACACTGTTGTCTCCTTCTAGGATTGAAAAATATTGTCTCCTTCTGGGATAGAACAATATTGTCTTCTTCTAGGATAGAACATTATTGTCTCCTTTTAGGATAGAACACTATTGTCTCCTTCTAGGATAGAGCAATATTGTCTCCTTCTAGGAGAGAACAATATTGTCTCCTTCTAGGATAGAACAATATTGTCTCCTTCAAGGATAGAACACTATTGTCTCCTTCTAGGATAGATCAATATTGTCTCATGTCATTCCAATGCGAACAAGCTCCAAATGGTCCCATACTCAGAGAGATGGTGTCGTTGGGAAAAAATGGGTGTTTCCGAGAACCACCGAGACATCCCGCGGCACCTGTGCAATGTTTTGTTGGTACAAGGGTGTCACTCGTACAAATGTAGTACAAATGTAGTGACTACTGAAGCGCGTGACCGGCACAGGGTATCACTTGTACAAGGGAGTTGCTGGTACAAGAATGTCACTCAGTACAAGTGTGTCGCTGGTACAAAGATGTACCGGCGTAGCACAAGAGTTTCATTGGTACAAGGGTGGCACAGGGGAAAAAGGGGGGGGGGGGTCACTGATACCAGTGATTTCCTATGGATTTTCCCGTCTGAAATAAATTATCCCCGCCCCCCCCAAATTATCCCCGCCCCCCCCCCCAAATTATCCCTGCCCCCCCCCTTTACTACGGAGATATATCGCTGGTCCTAATTATTGCTGTCGATCTGGCTGTGTCCAACTCTGGTCTCATATGCGGATAGTTCTGTAGCATTATATTATCTCGGTGTATCGTTTTAACAACGCGGGGGCTTCCTTGGCAACGAGACAGCAAATTATAGTAATCTCCCCATTGTTAATGAACTCTAAGATTTATTCGCTAATGATACATGCAATCGAGCAATATAATATGCAGGACAATATACCTCATCAAGTCTTGGTTCGTTATTTGATCCTGTAATGGTTTCCTGTTATTTGATACAACCCACCGTTTACTTACATTTTATTTGATGCAACCCACCGTTTACTTACATTTTATCTGATACAACCCACCGTTTACTTACATTTTATTTGATACAACCCACCGTTTACTTACCTTTTATTTGATACAACCCACCGTTTACTTACATTTTATTTGATACAACCTACCGTTTACTTACATTTTATTTGATACAACCCACCGTTTACTTACATTTTATTTGATACAACCCACCGTTTACTTACATTTTATTTGATACAACCCACCGTTTACTTACCTTTTATTTGATGCAACCCACCTGTTACTTACCTTATTTGATACAACCCAGCTGTCACTTACCTTTTATTTGATGCAACCCACCCGTTACTTACATTTTATTTGATACAACCTTTCTGTTGCTTACATTTTATTTGATGCAACCCACCTGTTACTTACCTTTTATTTGATGCAACCCACCTGTCACTTACCTTTTATTTGATACAACTTTTCTGTTACTTACCTTTTAATTTGATACCTCGTGTTATTTCCCGTAGATTTGATACCACCCTTCTGTAGTCCCCACATTTTGTTATAATTTTGGACACACACTTTCAATTTTCTCTCACACAGACCACCAAATTCTTTTGGAAAGAAAATCCTTCGGAGATCAGTAGCGTCCCATGATTTTGATGAATTCGAGCAACATTAAAACACAAATGAAATAGTCCCTTACGAAATACTTCAAAACATGTCTTACGTTAAAATCTGTGGTTCTCAACCTTCCTAATGCTGCAACCCTTTAATACTGTTCCTGATGTTGTGGCGACCCACTACCATCAACAACAAGAAATCGTTGCTACTTCATAACTGTAGAGTATACAGGTTGAGAACCGCTGGTTTAAATAGTTATAATTTTAAAATGGTTAACTTAGAATGTTAATACCTTATGTTGAAAATAAACACGTACAATGTAATCTAAACACAATAAAATTTATTTAGATGTGTAAAAATAATTTTTAACTTATCTTATAAACACATATACGGCCAGGTTGAGCTAAGGCAGTTATAAAGTACAGGGTAGGAGATAACATGAAGACAGAGGAAACAAAACAACGAACGTATCGCCAAAAAAGCCAGTAACAGTAACAAGCCAGTATAAAAAACAGTAACAAGCCAGTAACATCAACAAGCCAGTAACAGCAACAAGCGTAGTAACAGCAACAAGCGTAGTAACAGTAACAAGCCAGTAACAGCAACAAGCCAGTAACAGCAACAAGCGCAGTAACAGCAACAAGCGCAGTAACAGCAACAAGCCAGTAACAGCAACAAGCCAGTAACAGCAACAAGCCAGTAACAAGTAACGATGAAGCCATTGGTGGCCACATGAAGTTTACGTTGCTATGGCAACATGGCGACGCTTGTTTTAGTCGGAGCTGTGACGTCACCTCGGTCAGGAACACGTTATCAGCCGGTCGGTCATAACATCCGGTGGTTTTAAATAAGAAAGTCAACTCATTTTGCTGGCTCTCAGCTTTTTGAAAGTTGTTAATCTAATAATTCATGTGCGTGTAAAATAGTTCGGGTACAAATGCCATGAATTCAGTAACGAATGTTACAGAGAGTAGAGACCTGTTCCCACGTCTCATGGTGACAAGAGCTAAAACAACCCGCTAAAATCTTTTATAACATTTGATATCGAGAAATGTTGTGGTGGGGTGAGGTGGTTGGGTTGGGGGTGGGGGTAAGGGGCGGGGCTAAAAAATAGGATAAAATACGTCGTCATCGGTAACGGGTCTATGTACCAATTTTTAGCTCGATAGGTTGATGGGAAGTTGGTCAATTAGCCGTCCGAAGATTTTGGCAACCAGATACTAAAATAACGTCATTTTTTAAAATACACTCTTACTTATTATATACTCTTATTATTGAGATTTACTCTAGAGATTTGATATGGTTATTTTTTTTATAGAGATTTAATAGCAAATAACTGTCTGTCAATGTCTCTTTCATTGATTTTTTATATTTTTTTTATTTTTACTGAACTATCAGCCGTAAACTTAAATACATTAGTAATGGCTACTGGTTCTATATAGTTGTAACGGCTACTGGTTCTATACAATTATAATAGCTACTGGTTCTATACATTAGTAATGGCTACTGGTTCTATAGATTAGTAATGGCTACTGGTTCTATACATTAGTAATGGCTACTGGTTCTATACATTAGTAATGGCTACTGGTTCTATACATTAGTAATGGCTATTGGTTCTATACATTAGTAATAGCTACTGGTTCTATACATTAGTAATGGCTACTGGTTCTATACATTAGTAATGGCTACTGGTTCTATACATTAGTAATGGCTACTGGTTCTATACATTAGTAATGGCTACTGGTTCTATACATTAGTAATGGCTACTGGTTCTATACATTAGTAATGGCTACTGGTTCTATACATTAGTAATGGCTACTGGTTCTATACATTAGTAATGGCTACTGGTTCTATACATTAGTAATGGCTACTGGTTCTATACATTAGTAATGGCTACTGGTTCTATACATTAGTAATGGCTACTGGTTCTATACATTAGTAATGGCTACTGGTTCTATATATTCTATATTTTAGTGATGGCTACTTGTTCTGTACATTCGTGATTGCTACCTCATGTTCTGTACATTCGCGATGGCTACTGGTTCTGTACATTCGGGACGGCTACTGGCTCTATGCATGCAGTTTTCAATTTTCCCCATTGGGTGGAACATATTTTTCATTTTCCTCCAGATAATTTCTGAATTGAAATACCCGGACTCGGTCGTGCTGGGTTATTGTCTCAAAATACCCGGACTCGGAATCCGGATGAACAGAGCACCCGGCTCAGCCCTACTGAAATATGATGTAGCATTATCTGTATGTGATCACTCCAACCATAACATTATGTTTTTAACAAATTCCGATTAATTCTTGCATACCCTTATAACTGTAAAAAAAACTGGAACTCCAAAGTTTAAGAACCACTGCTTATGTGCATTCAACTCATGGAACAATAGAATGTCGTTAAACTTTGCCGACATTTTAAGTCGTTCTGCAGGTTTAACATTGACATTTACAGCTTTTTTTAAAAAAAGAAGATGAAATATGTATCGATATAAGGTCGTTTGCCATTTACGTCATGCAAAAAAAATAAAAAAAGAGACCTTTCCAGACCCACCCCTGTCAAAAAGTGTCACAAATTTTTTAACACCCCCCCCCCTTTGCGCCTTTAGTGTCACGTCACACCTAAAAAAATTCAAAGCACTTAAAATTTTCACAACTAAACTACCCCTCCTGAGCGAGACGTAATTTGCCAAAGACCACTATGAGGTTTCCCTCTAACTTTCATTTAAGCTGTCCTGTTCCTAGTTTGTTGATCAGTCAGAAACTTTCATTGATGATCTCACTAGTACTTTATAATACCATTTTTTATTGATGTTCTCACTAGTACTTTATGATACCATTTTTGATGGTCTAACTAGTGCCTTATAATAGCATTTTCATTGATGGCCTCACTAGTACTTTATAATACCATTTTTATTGATGTTCTCACTAGTACTTTATAATACCATTTTTATTGATGTTCTCACAGTACTATATAATACCATTTTTATTGATGGTCTCACTAGTACTTTATAATACCATTTTTATTGATGGTCTAACTAGTACTTTATAATACTATTTTCATTGATGGTCTCACTAGTACTTTATAATACCATTTTTTATTGATGTTCTCACTAGTACTTTATAATACCATTTTTATTGATGGTCTAACTAGTACTTAATGATGACATTTTTGATGGTCTAACTAGTGCTTTATAATAGCATTTTCATTGATGGCCACTCTAGTATTTTATAATACCACTACTCTCGTGGCATGTACGACGTATGTTAGTTTACCATTACAGAAAAGAATAGAGACAGCAATACGTCATTCTAAAAAAAAATCTAGAATGTTCACAGGTGGATTGATGACTTGGTCCGTGCTAGCTAAGGGTTGCAAAATCGGCCCCCTTTGCCAAAACCGGTATTTTCGATATTGAAGTTTACGAATTACGGAATGCGGATATTTTCGATATTTAGAGATTTTTTCGTCGAGATTATTGGTGAAGTTTACCAATGACGTCAAAACATCCAGGAAAAAATATCAAATTTTAATCTTTAATAAGTTAAGCTTTTAACAATAACACAAATTAATGTTTAACTTCATACTTTAATCAAACGAACAAAAATAAGATTAGCTTTTTAATTTAAATAGTTTATTAATGAAATATCAAAATAATCTGTGTTTTTTTAATCTTTGGCCAAATTTAAAAGATGAGATCGTAAAATTGACAATTTGTCTAATTTTTGGTCACTTAACTTTTACTATAAAAGTTACAAAAGTAACCTGATGACGAGAACACCCGCTCTGACTCCCCACTGGTCGGAGGAATAGACCTTAGACCTATCATACACAATGTCTAGATT
>CAXITT010000028.1:1412320-1449637 GCA_964033795.1 Lymnaea stagnalis | reverse complement strand
GCGGGAGAAGTGAGGGAGGTTCAATTTAGGGGGGGGGGGGCCGGGGCATCATTACTCAGGATGTTTGAGAACTGATTTGAAATGAAAATCTTAAAAATTAGTGCAAATGAAGTTTTAAAAAAAAAATTTTTTTTTTTACAATTGAATACTTTATGAATTTGAATTTATGTTTATGTCTATTATCATAGTTTATGTTTATTATCTATGTAATAGATTATTTTAAAAAAAAAAGTTAATTTTTGGGGGGTAAAGGGGGGGGGGCTGGGGGAGGGGAGGTATCAGAGTCACCCTTTTCTCCCAGCTTGTTTATTTTTCTTTGTACATTCCTGTAGGATCTCTCAGCGATCTGCACATAATATCATAAACTGTAATATTACATACTGTAAACTACAAACATTGCATTATTAGTTGTTAAGAGGATATTTTGTTTACCATTATAAGCATTTGATAGTACTGGTTTTTCATCTCATAGGTTCCTACTCACCAATGTACAGAAAGATAAAATGTAGAGAAAATCAATGAATTACTCAGAACCAATATGACCAATATAATCGATATGACCAATATAAGCAATATGACCAATAAACGCAATATGACCAATAAAAGCAATATGACCAATATAAGCAATATGAACTATATTAGCAATATGATCAATATAAGCAATGTGACCAATATAACCAATATCAACAATATAACCAATATGAACAATGTGAGCAATATGACCAATATAAGCAATGTTGCCAATATAACCAATATGACCAATATGACCATATGAAAACTACAACACACAGCACCCCTTAACACACAACACTTCGTAACACACAACACTCCTTAAAAAAATGGTTTATTATTTGTTTTTTCTTATTTAAACACCAGTTTATTGATGAAAGTTCTACTCCACATTATGAATGTCATCAGATCAGGCAATCTACTCCCCCTGTAATAATTGTAAGCATGACTTTTCAGGGGGCTGAGGCCCGGGCCTCTGGAATATTTTGAGTCCACCTTCTCGTAACCTTCTTATACGCACTGATCTTACTAATGGCGTTACATCGGGGGTGGGGGGGTGGGGTGGATTCCCAACAATATTTTTTTAACATATATTATTTTAAAAAAAATTCTTAAAATTAAAAAAAAAAATATATATAAACTTGAGGGGATATATGTATCGGAATTAGGCTAAAAAAGACCAGTGTTATTTAATTGAGATTGAATGTTCATGATTCAAGGCCCTCCATCTTTGCATTTCCGTTATTGCGTCCACCTTGACCAGTAAATAATTTAGTCGCACATGGGGGACGGGGTGGGGGGGGGTCGGGGTAACTCTGATCGTATGACCCTGGCCAAATGACTCGTCTACTCCCCCCCCCCCCCCCGCAGAACCCCCCCTCCCCCCCCCCCCCCCCCCCCCCGGAAATATCCCTCTAGCACCCCGACCCACCCGAATCTAAATAGGGCGCCCAGTTGATAAGTTGCACTGCTCTTCTGATATAGGTCAACACCTTGTCTTATTAGTAATGGCATTTTGTCTCTGAAATCTTGGCACGGAGTCCAGAGCTCTCAGTGACTGATCTTGGGGAGTAGGCTCGCGTCATTGTGGTCGCAGCCGGCAGATGTTTGTTGATCTGATCCTTTGAATGTATAAAAAAAAAGTGGTTTACGTTAATAACATAATCGATAAGTACATCTAGAGTGTATCGATATGTACATCTACAATGTATCGATAGGTACATCTACAGTGTATCGATATTTAAATCTTAAGTGTATCGATATGTACATCTACAATGTATCGATATGTACATCTAAAGTGTATCGATATGTACATCTACGGTGTAGAGATATGTACATCTACGTTGTATCGATCTGTACATCTAAAGTGTATCGATATGTACATCTACGGTGTATTTGCACTAGTAAAGGTAACGACCAAAATAGTGAGTCTATTGATTTTTTGAGCAATTATTAAATAGTAATTACCCCCCCCCCACCCCCACCCCGAAACACCTACGGCCCTCTTGCTCGAACTTATGATGAATCGAATGAGTAATACTTTTTGTGTGTCATGAGTTCACTTGGTGATGTCACTGCTGACACTGCCAGTGACACTGACACCGTCTGGCATAACGGACTGCTTCAAACAGGTCGATATGGTGATGAGTAACCCCATGCCTTTCATCGACACACTATGTAGACGTGCATTTGATGAGACCAGCCTTGCAGTTTGCTCGGGGGGGTCTATTGATAAGATGTTGACGTGTCAGACTGAATCATTTGATCTATTTTTATTCAATCGCACATTCCCCCCCCCACCCCCCCCCCCCAAACCCGCACATGTGTTTTTAAAATAAAATGTATTTGAGTCCAGCTTTTACTCAAATTTTCTATGTCAGAATAATAGTGTGCCATTACATGATGTGCTTGAGGCTAGTTGTTACTCAATTTTTACTACGTCAGGATAATAGTGTGTCATGACATCGTAGGCTTGTAAAGTTGTTAACATAATAACATCAATTAAGACTGTAGAAAGATGTGATCAGATGTAGATTAAATGCTAACCAGGAAAAGTTATTGCAATAATAAATTTTTTTTCGTTAACGAAATTCCACAGCAAAAATGAACCCCGACTTTTAACGAACGTCAACAAATTACTTATTTCAGAGTCCACAATGCCAGGATATCAAAGACAGGAGACGGGGCCAATGTTAAGAACGGGGTGACACTTGCAGGACTAGAGGTGGCCAGGATAGCCCAACTGACCAGGGGCTCGGCCCCGGCTGGCCGGTGTGACGTCACCATGGCTATGGGTGCCCATTCTTGGATCAGTACTATTGTGATACTTGTGTCGGTGCTCCAGGTGGTGCACGCTTCTTGGTGGTGAGTACAGTCGTGATGTCTCTCATCCGCCAGCTTTCTCTCCTCAGCCTTCTCTCTCCAGCCTTCTCTCTCCAGCCTCTTCTCTCCAGCCTTCTCTCTCCAGCCTTTCCTCTCCTATCATCACATCATATCGCTTTGTGTAGTTACAGATTATTATATAATTAATCTACATGCTTCATCTGAGATTTTATGTCAGCGACATCTTTGGCATCTCATTTTGTATCATTTTGACTAAAAGCGCCTACGTTAATTTTTACATTTTTCAAATTATTTTTTTACTTCTTTCTTACAATCTTACAAATAGTGTTGCTTTATCTTTAAAAGTTGACCACCGTAACAGCTACCATAGGTTGAGTTGACCTCTGGCCATTTATCATCATATTGTAATTAACGCGTAGCTGTACAGCTGTCCTTCGAGCCATGGCAAACGTCCCCTGTGGTGTGGCACATGATTGATACACTTTCCCTTGGTCTGTCCCACACATGAATTTTCCTCACACGCTGTGTGTTTTTAATTGATAATCTTTGTTTTAATGTCTGAGCAGTAAATATCGTTTATTTACACGTAAAAGCTAGGGCAGTTCGGTATCTATATGTAGATATCTTTGAATCTAGGACAGATCAATATCTATATACATCTTTGAATGAAGTCTGAAGTTACATAAACATGTGTTCCCAAGATGTCCGTGTATTTTGTTATTCCATTTCTATGGGAGCTTAATACAGATGGTTATTACACATTGAAATATTTGTGTTTAATACAAACATAACGTTATTACATTGTGAAATAGATGTGTTTAATACAAACATAACGTTATTAAATTGCGAAATAGATGTGTTTAATACAAACATAACGTTATTACATTGTGAAATAGATGTGCTTAATACAAACATAACGTTGCTACATAATGAAATGTATGTGTTTAATACAAGCATAAAGTTATTACATAATGAAATAGAAGTGTGTAATACAAACATAAAGTTATTAGATAATGAAATAGACGTGCTTAATACAAACATAAAGTTATTACATAATGAAATAGAAGTGTTTAATACAAACATAAAGTTATTACATAATGAAATATAAGTGTTTAATACAAACATAAAGTTATTACATAATGAAATAGAAGTGTTTAATACAATAAAGTTATTACATAATGAAATATAAGTGTTTAATACAAACATAAAGTTATTATATATGAAATAGAAGTGTTTAATACAAACATAAAGTTATTACATAATGAAATAGAAGTGTTTAATACAAACATAAAGTTATTACATAATGAAATAGAAGTGCTTAATACAAACATAAAGTTATTACATAATGAAATAGATGTGTTTGAAACTCCGTACCTGTGTTCAACGGTCTCTAGAAAAACATGAAAAATCAGAAAGTATCGATCCTAACAATTCTGCTGATTACTGCGTTAATCAAGCCTGACGAATGCCAACGACCATTTATGTAAATCAATAGACACAATAATTTCCCCATGTAATTTTCACTAGATTGTTCATTCTAGGATAATTTTTAATTTTATTTTACATTGGTATGTTGGAGAATTTTTTTATATTTTATTTTGGGTTAAATTCCGAGTCTCGGAGTCAAGGTTAAGTTTTAACAGCGACAGATCCCAAGTCACATGTCAAATAAATTCTCCATTCCTAATGGCTGCCAAGTGTCTCCGCAAGTGTGTGAGGAATTTTAATGAAATAATTTTTTTTTATGATCAGTGACATCCCATAAGAATCATTACAGTCATTTGGAGCGTTAAAGAAAATATTTAACAAAACTGACCGTACCTAGCGTCCAGCCAATCAGAAGGTTTAGTTTTAAAATTAACTTTTAACAAGAAGTGATCGAATTGGTGTCTTGTTACGCATCCTTACGTCATTACTTTAAAGTTTAAAGCGACCATCTTGTTCAACCTCAGTGACAAAATAGGACAACATTCAAACAGTAAACAACATCATCCAAAATGTAGAAAACTGAGACTCATCTACGTGCACTATTTTCAGTTCGATATCCTTCCGCCAACCAGCGAATAAACATTCAAGAAACCGAAACCTATCGCTCACATGAAAAATCAGATTGAAATATCAGATTGAAATATCAGATTGAAATATCAGATTGAAATATCAGATTGAAATATCAGATTGAAATATCAGATT
Organism: Lymnaea stagnalis; assembly: GCA_964033795.1. Lineage (NCBI taxonomy): Eukaryota > Metazoa > Mollusca > Gastropoda > Lymnaeidae > Lymnaea > Lymnaea stagnalis. The sequence goes on along the minus strand of CAXITT010000028.1, from coordinate 1,444,594 downwards.
GAAATATCAGATTGAAATATCAGATTGAAATATCAGATTGAAATATCAGATTGAAATATCAGATTGAAATATCAGATTGAAATATCAGATTGAAATATCAGATTGAAATATCAGATTGAAATATCAGATTGAAATATCAGATTGAAATATCAGATTGAAATATCAGATTGAAATATCAGATAGAAAGGGGGCTGACCTGTAAAGTGTATCGTTGCAATGTGTAATGTTTACTTTAAACACATTGAAATTAAGAGCTTTACAAGTTATAAATAAAGGGGCCATTTTAACAGCATTTTCTTCATATTTCACATGGAAACAAAAATATATAATTTATATGTAAAATTGAGATTTTCAAAGGTTGACACAAATCTAAGACGATAAATTCCTTCTCCCCCCCCCGCCCCCCTGTTTTCAAATGTATTAACACATCAAAGGCTTTAGTTCTCTGTGTCAATACGCCCTCACGTCTTAAACCCAGTTTATTGGTGGCGACAGTGAGACAGCGTCATAGACTCACTTGATGAGATATTTTCCCGGGTCCTGGCAAGCGAGTCCGAGACAGCGTCATAGACTCACTTGATGAACTATTTGGCCGGGTCCTAACAAATGAGTCTGAGTCAGCGTCATAGACTCACTTGATGAGATATTTGTCCGGGTCCTGGCAAGCGAGTCTGAGACAGCGTCATAGACTCACTTGATGAGATAGTTGTCCGGGTCCTGGCAAGCGAGTCTGAGACAGCGTCATAGACTCACTTGATGAGATATTTGCCCGGGTCCTGGCAAGCGAGTCTGAGACAGCGTCATAGACTCACTTGATGAGATAGTTGTCCGGGTTCTGGCAAGCGAGTCTGAGACAGCGTCATAGACTCACTTGATGAGATATTTGCCCGGGTCCTGGCAAGCGAGTCTGAGACAGCGTCATAGACTCACTTGATGAGAGATTTGCCCGGGTCCTGGAAATCTAGTCTGAGACAGCGTCATAGACTCACTTGATGAGATATCTGCCCATGTCCGCAACCCAGTTGAAAAACAGAACAGCGAGTCTGGGGCAGGGTAATGATTTAAATTTTCAAGATGGAGAGATGGGAGCTCAGATGGTTGGAGAGATGGGAGCTCAGATGGTTGATGGCGTTGTGTTTTATTGGCCAATAAAGGGAGACAGGTATTACATTTAACAGTGGGAGGATCAAATAAAAGCTCAGGGAGCGGTTGGGGGGGGGCAACTTGGGTTGGGACAGAGCACAGAAGTAGAACGTGCAATGGCTTCAGACAGACACGCAATACAGAGGTAATTAACGTTTGCAATACATGCACGGCAATATGGCGTTAGACCTCCACGGCAATAGGGCACTAGACCTCCACGACGCTAGGACACTAGGCCTACACAGCAATAGGGCAGTAGACCTCCACGACTATAGGGCACTAAATCTACACGGCAATAGGACACTAGACCTACACGGCTATAGGGCACTAGACCTCCACGGCTATAGGGCAATAGACCTCCATGGCTATAGGGCACTAGACTTACGCGGCAATAGGGCACTAGACCTCCATGGCTATAGGGCACTAGACTTACGAGGCAATAGGGCACTAGACCTACACGGATATAGGGCACTAGACCTCCACGGCGATTGGGCACTAGACCTCCATGACGATAGGACACTAGGCCTACACAGCAATAGGGCAGTAGACCTCCACGACTATAGGGCACTAAATCTACACGGCAATAGGGCACTAGACCTCCACGACGCTAGGACACTAGACCTACACAGCAATAGGGCAATAGACCTCCTCGACTATAGGGCACTAAATCTACACGGCAATAGGGCACTAGACCTACATGGCTATAGGGCAATAAACCTCCATGGCTATAGGGCACTAGACTTACGCGGCAATAGGGCACTAGACCTCCATGGTTATAGGGCACTAGACTTACGAGCCAATAGGGCACTAGACCTACACGGATATAGGGCACTAGACCTCCACGGCAACTGGGCACTAGACCTCCATGACGATAGGACACTAGGCCTAAACAGCAATAGGGCAGTAGACCTCCACGACAATAGGGCACTAAATCTACACGGCAACAGGGCACTAGACCTACACGGAAATAGGGCACTAGACCTTCACGGCTATAGGGCACTAGACTCAACGGCAATAGGGCACTAGACCTCCACGGGTATAGGGCACTAGACCTCTACGGCTATAGAGCACTAGACCTTCACGGCTATAGGGCACTAAACCTCCAAGGCACAGAGGCAGTGTCCAAATGGATGGCCATTTAGCATGATGCGACAAAGTCCATTTATAGCATCGGGAAGTATTCTTTTATCAGAAGGCAAATTGATACATAGCGATTCAGACTTAAGTTTTTATCAGCGTGACACCTTGAGACAGACCGAGACAGCTTGAGACAAAACGAGACATCTTTATACAGAACGAGACATCTTTAGACAGAACGAGACATCTTTAGGCAGAAATAGTCAGTTTGAGACAAACCGAGACACATTGAGACTGACCGAGACAGCTTGAGACAGTGCGAGACAGCTTGAGACAGACCGAGACAGCTTGAGACAGAGCGAGACAGCTTGAGACAGAGCGAGACAGATTGACACTGTATGAGACATTTTAAGACGTTATGGGCCTGGCTGAAGCGTTAAGTATATATTATGTAATAGGCGAATAAATCTTTTAGAACTAGAACAGAAAGGAGGGCACAAGACATTCTTATTGCATAACTTACTGTTAAGAAACTATTTTTCAGCAACCAGACATATATTTCAGGAAACAGGACACCAGACATAATTTCTTCAACAAGGGCACCAAACACATTTCAGCAAAAAGGGCACCAGACACATTTTCAGCAAACAGGGCAAGGGACACATTTCAGCAAACAGGGCACCAGACACATATTTCAGCCAACAGGGCACCATACATATATTTCAGCAACCAGGGCACCATACACATATTTCAGCGACCAGGGCACCAGGCATATATTTCAGCAAACAGGGCACCAGGCATAATTTCTTCAACAAGGGCACCAAACACATTTCAGCAAAAAGGGCACCAGACACGTTTTCAGCAAACAGGGCAAGGGGCACATATTTCAGCAAACAGGGCACCAGACACATATTTCAGCCAACAGGGCACCATACATATATTTCAGCAACCAGGGCACCATACACATATTTCAGCGACCAGGGCACCAGGCATATATTTCAGCAAACAGGGCACCAGGCATAATTTCTTCAACAAGGGCACCAAACACATTTCAGCAAAAAGGGCACCAGACACATTTTCAGCAAACAGGGCAAGGGACACATATTCCAGCAAACAGCGCACCAGACACATATTTCAGCCAACAGGGCACCAATAAATATATTTCAGCAACCAGGGCACCAGACACATATTTCAGCGACCAGAGCACCAGGCATATATTTCAGCGACCAGAGCACCAGGCATATATTTCAGCAAACAGGGCACCAGGCATATATTTCAGCAACCAGGGCACCAGACACATATTTCAGCGAACATGGCACCAGGCATATATTTCAGCGACCAGGGCACCAGGCATACATTTTCAGCGACCAGGGCACCAGGCATATATTTCAGCAACCAGGGCACCAGACATACGTCCTCCCAAAAGATTGACTTCAAAAACAACCCCGGGGAATCAGCCCCCGTGGCGTTGCCAAAACACGAATGCGTTCTCATCCACAACCTTTTTTTTTTAAAAAATAAAAATAGGTATGCGAGATTTTCCATTGAAAGATTAAAAACTGACGTTTTTATGACACGAAAAATTACATTCATATTCAATGACAAGTTTCCCAACATTCCTCTTTTCATTTATTTCCTCATATTAAAAAAATAATAAACCTGGTAGGTCGTTTTTCATTTTCATTTATCTAAGATAAAACCTCTTCGCGTGGGGGGAGGTAGGGATTCCGGTCCTTGGAATTGGGCCATAAATCAGGTCATGTCAAATATTCATCACGCAGACGTGTAAGCGAATACGGCGCGGTGGAGAAAAAAAAAAGTGATAAGTTACATTGCAAATATCAATAGAAATGATAAGCCAACGTGTTTGTATCAATAGAAACGATAAGCCATCGTGTTTTGTATCAATAGAAATAAAATCCTAAGTTAACATTTGAACGAACTGTTCTAAAAAAATAAATTCGCAGTTTTTGCACGTTTTAAAATGCAAAATGAGATTGTTTTTAATTAATTCAAAAAAACAACAACAGCAACCATAACAACAACAACCACCGGGAGATGTTGATTAAGCAAATAGTTTTGAGATGTTCATTGAATCGGACCGTTCTGACATTTACACTTGGCTGAAACTTTTTGCCATCACAATTATACACCGCTGAAATGCACAAAGCATTATAGGTGTCATCAATTTGCCATACTACACCGCTGAGATACACTGGACAATACAGATGTCATCACATCTATGCCATCACGATGGTACTACACCGCTGAAATGCACCGGACAGTACAGATGTCATCACAGCTCTGCCATCACGATCACACTACACTGCTGAAATACACTGGACAGTACAGATGTCATCCTATCTCGGCCATCACGATCATACTACACTGCTGAAATACAACGGATGTGTTATGGGGATACTTGATTCAGACGCTTCCACTTCTCGGGAATCGAGATCCACGTTGGCACTGAAGTCCCTTGAGGAAAGGTCAAAGTGATCCCAAAATGATCATGACTAATCAAGAAACCAATAGTCGCTTTAAAAATCTACTGGACACACTTGCCCTTTTCTAGACAGCTTTTAAAAAATTCCAATCCCGTCCCCAACAACATGGCGTTGCGGAGATTTCATACATGTTAAACGACCAGTGGTCAGCATGTGATACTTTGTACCATACTTGCAGTTGTTGGTTCTTACAAGAGGACTCTTCCCCCCCCCTCGCCAAGTTTAATGATTTATTATCCCATAGTGTAACAGAGGCGTAGCTAAGGGTGGGGGGGCAGGGAGGGCGACATATGTTACTGTGCTCCAGACTAGCCAGGGGCGCCAAATTGCGCTTTGCTATTATTTTATTGACCAAAATAATGAGAGTGAGAGTTGAAAAAAGAAAGGGAGGCGCTTTAAAATGAATCTTGTCCCCGGGCGCCAAACACGCTAGCTACGCCTCTGTAGTGTAATACAGAGCACCTAAAATAACATACAAACCAAAGAAGTCACCGAGATCAAACCCAAATATATATTTTTTTACCATCCCTTCCCCTCAAACTGGTCTATTTTTAGAAATTCTTAAAACAATCTTTCAGCGAATTCGGCTAATAAGAGTTCTTACGTGTGTTTTACATTTACATAAGTGTATTATTCATGGATGCCTGTGATAATAATATGAGGACTCTTTGTAAACAAATTTTTCAAAACCGTCTTCAACCTTTTGAAACATTTTTTTTTGTTTTTTGTTATGAAGTTATTGTTTGCATAAACCCAGCACTCGCCATTGAATGCCAAATGCCATAGATAAACAAGGTATCTTGTGCTTTTTTGTTTTGTTTTTGTATCCAACATGAAACCGCTCAAGTTAAGATGCTGGAGTAGCGGGCCTTGGCCAGGAACTTATCGTATTTTTTTTTTATAAACTTCATTTTTTTTCCCCCTTATCGTTTGTTATGTACAGTGAACAGGTAAGAAAGTCGATGTAATTTTTTCCCCGCTTCTATCTCCGCATTGTCTGTCTCGGATACGCTCTGGATTTGCAGTACTTTCGGACATGTTATATGACCATTGCAGTACTTGCGTCCACATTTTACGACCATCGCAGTACTTACGCTCACATTTTATGACCAATGCAGTACTTACGCCCACGTTTTATGACCATCGCAGTCATTACGCCCCACGCTTCATGTCCATTGCAGTACTCTTCGCCCATGTTTTAAGATCTGGACTTTCAGTACTTTCGGGACATGTTTTATGAACATTGCAGTACTTTTTCCACTCGTGTTTAAAGATCTGCATTTGCGGCTCTTGCGCCCACACAGTGCATGACCATTGCAGTACTTTTTCCACTCGTGTTTAAAGATCTGCATTTGCGGCTCTTGCGCCCACACACTGCATGACCATTGCAGTACTTTTTCCACTCGCGTTTAAAGATCTGCATTTGCGGCTCTTGCGCCCACACATTGCATGACCATTGCAGTACTCCTCGCCCATGTGGAAAGCTCTGGACTTTGAGTACTCTCTGCCATGTTTTAATGTCTACGACACCATGCCACCTGTTGTTCTTGGGAACGTTGTAAGATAAATAAATCAGGTGAATGCCAGGGTAAAATAATAAGCCAGGTAATTCTTCTTGATAACACAGGCAGTGCGTGGTGAGTCGGGGTGGGAGTGGGGGGGAGGAGGAGGGAGGGGGAGTGGAGCACCGAGATGACTTTGTGTGGTCACCTCAAGTATTGGCAGCCATTGATTACAATTTTTAAAACCAGTAAAAACTCAATCTCCCAGAGATTTACTGGCTCTTTCATTGTTTCTTTGAGATCACACATGCATTCCTGATTGAAAAAAAAAATATATAAAAAAATCCACTGCATATATTGTATGTAATTTTATATGAATGTTATACGTAATTTTGTATATAATGCATAGATGGATAAATCACGTCAAAGTTGTTTTTTTCTAAATTACTTTCATCCCCATAATCCCATGAGCTTATCCCTAGCTCTCACTATACATTTATATCATGAATTCACTGTAAATGCAAGTTGGTGGCATTTGAGCCGGGGAGATAACCCAACCGATGCGCCTTTTCTTTTTGATGATGAGACTTCATCAGGTGAAACTTGAGAGGCAAAAATGGCCGTTGAGACTGCACAAATCTATTTACTTTGGTCCACAATCAGGCCACTTTCAAACACGCTTATTTCTCTAAACTCCCGTTCAACTTTTTGAACTTATGGAAATGACGTCTGCAGTATGTTTCAGCCAAATGTTTTCATTTATTAAACGACTGACTTTGGTTTAAAGAAAGAGGTTCGGGGGGTGGGGTGGGGTTGGGGGGGGGAGAAAAAAGGCAGCCGCGGTTGCATTTCTTTGGGTTACAAATTGCAGTGATTAAATCCGAGAAACGCAATGAAGACACTGAAGATATTTCTAATCAGGCCTAAAGCCAAACATTGCAAGGCTAAGAATATATTTATGGATGTCTATGTTACGCATGTGCATTTGTTGGAATAATCGGGGTTTCCCCAAACCTTAGTGGATATAGAATCCACTTGAGTAAACCATACGAAACCAAACATATGATTCTGAATTTTTTTGTTTGGGCGTACCAGTATTTAAAAACAAATAAGCTAAACATAATTGTGGATACCATGAGGTAATTGGTCTACCTCCAACACCACCTACCATTTCCCCGTATTCACACACTTTCACCTCTGGGAACCTATCCACTTAGAGGCATCCCTGTTACCCGCACCTTCCTCCCACTGCCCCCCCCCTTTTACTTATCCTCTCTCACTACCAACACTTTCCACCTACTCTCGTCCAACTAAATGGCCGAGTTACTTTATATGATTTACTATATATGATTTACTATATATGATTTACTATATATGATTTACTATATATGATTTACTATATATGATTTAATATATATGATTTACTATATACGGTTTACTATATATGATTTACTATATATGATTTAATATATAGGATTTACTATATAGGATTCACAATATATGATTTACTATATATGATTTAATATATAGGATTTACTATATAGGATTCACTATATATGATTTACTATATAGAATTACTATATAGGATTTACTATATATGATTTACTATGATTAACTATATATGTATAATTGATTAAAAATACGTTCTTAAGAGGAAGCTCGACCACAAAAAAACGTAAAAAAACCCCAAAATATCAACAAAGAAAACAAATAAACAACAAAACATTTAATCAAAGTAATAAAAGAAAAATTAAAATTCATTATTTTTCCAAAATCAAGTTTCAAATTTTTCAATACATGAGCCCCCAAATTGATATATTATAATTGCGGATATCATCAATGTTTGTCGACGTCATTTTTGCATTACAAACTACTTCCGGGTCGCTTGATCAAAAATATTAAAATTTCATATGAAATTGACGCAATCGACATGTTGCTGAAAACATTAAAACCAATTCCCATGAAATTGCTATATCAGAATCAGACATCAAGCCTCCCCTTACACCATGGTCTCTGAACATTTGTTTTATCGTGACATCAGCTCGCCCCAAGACAACCACACACCCCCCAGACAACCACACACCCCCCAGACAACCACACACCCCCCAGACAATACACCAGCTCGCCCCAAGACAACCACCCCCCCCCCACACCACCACACCCCCCCCACACAACCACACACCCCCCAGACAACCACACCCCCCCCAGACAACCACACACCCCCCAGACTACCACACACCCCCCAGACAACCACACACCCCCCAGAAAACCACACCCCCCTCCCCCGACAACCATACATCCCCTTGCCGTGTTGTTATTTCGCGATATTCCCAAAAATTTATCAGCAACACCAATAAAGAAAATTATGGTAAAGCAAGATCAATTCGATTCTGTTCTGCACCACTAGAGACCGACCGAATTTTGGCGTTGGTTTCGGCGCCGAAAGTGGCCATTTTATCACTTTCGGCCAAGTTTCGGTTTCGGCCGAAAGAGAAAAGTTAACTTTCGGTTTATTTTCGGTTTCGGCTGAAACTGACTGAGACTTTCGGCCATCCGGCCGAAAGTGACTAAGGTTTTTCGGTCATCTAATACTCAGCGAAAGCGATATTTAACAACAAACTAAGTGACATTTAAGAACAAACTAATCGATCTTTAAGAACAAATTAAGCGAGCTTTAAGACGTAACTAAACAATAAGCAAAAGCGATATTTAACATCAAACTAAGCGACATTTAAGAACAAACTAAACGATCTTTAAGAACAAATTAAGCGATCTTTAAGACGCAACTAAACGATATTTAACAACAAACTAAACGATCTTTAAAAAACAAAAAGCGATCTTTAAGAACAAATTACGCGATCTTTGAGATCAAACTAAACGATATTTAACAACAAACTAAGCGACATTTAAGAACAAACTAAACGATCTTTAAAACAAACTAAATGATCTTTAACAACAAACTAAGCGATTTTTAAGAACAAATTAAGTAATATTTAAGATTAAACTAAGCGATCTTTTAGAGCAAACTAAGCCATATTTATGAACAAACTCACCGATCTTTAAGAACAAACTAACCGATCATTAACAACAAACTAAATGATATTTAAGAACAAACTAAATGATATTTAAGAACAAACTAAATTATCTTTAAGAATAAACTAAGCGGTCTTCAAGAACAAACTAAACGATCGTTAAGAACAAATTTAACGATCTTTTAGAACCATGATCAGAACAACATTTTTTAAGAGACCCGGTTTAATCAAATAATTTTCTCCACCAATGGGGTTGAGGGAGGTTAGTCTCCGAATGAAATAATTACGTCACCAGCAAGGGAAAGCCTAGTGTGTTGTTACTAGGTTGAATATTAATACAGTGATATCTTGCAAGCTATTAATGAAAACACAAAGCATTAGTATTACGAAAACAGCGAAACATTGTGGTAATATTTGTTTAGGTCCGCCTATGACCTGTGATGCACCCTCCTTGCCCTGCCTCATTTTCTGTATCGGTGTGATCCTGCAGCATAGGCCAAAACGTGCCAAAGTGTCCTCGTTTTTATAGTCATTTTAATGTTTAGGCTAATGTTTCTATAGTCATCTTTAATATAGTAGTTTTTATTCTAGTGTCTCTGGTTTTTCATTTTTATTTTACTTTAGCAGTTTAAATAGGCTACATGTTTTTAATAATTGTAAAGCGCTTAGAGCTGTAAGGTAAGCGCTATACAAAAATGCCTAAATAAAATGAATAAATAAATTAATGTTTTTATAGCCTCAATAACATATATTTAGGTGGCAATTGGCTCTATTAGAGCCACAATAATTGTTAAAAACTGTTCTCAAAGGCCGAACTCTTTGCCATGTCAGTCTCATAAAAAGCTATAAAATAATTTTTTTTATTCCGATTTTAAAACGGTTCTTACCATTTTAATCATCATGCAAAAATATATAGAAACATTTTAAAAAATCAGAAGTAGACTAGTTGGTAAGATTCGACTGAAACTATCACGGAGAGTCACGTTATAGATATGAGAATGGAGGAAACGGGCCGCATTAACACTAAACTTTTTTATCATGTAGCGGGCCGCACAATATTGTATGCGGGTCACAAATGGCTCGCGGTCCGCGAGTTTGAGACCCCTATATTAGATGTTTATTTATTAATATTCACAATTATCTCTTTTTATTAAAATAATGTTAATATTTATAGTTTCCCCCATCATTGTCCATGTATGCAGAATGTATGCGGGAACGAATTTCAAAATATCTAAATATTTCATTTTCGGTTTCGGCCGAAAGTCATTTTTAAACTTTCGGCCTATTTTCGGTTTCGGCCGAAAGTCATTTTAAACTTTTGGCCTATTTTCGGCTTCGGCCGAAATCAGGAAAATCACTTTTGGTCGGTCTCTATGCACCACGTGAGACCCCTTCGCTTGTGCTCTTGAAACAGATGAAATAACTCAACCATGCCGAACCCCCATCGTGTAACAGAGCAATACATTTCTTTCGAATCAAATTAATCTTTGAACCTCCTTGATGTGGACGTGTCGGATTATTTTTTTGTTGGTTAAGGTTGGGAGGGGGGGAAGGGGGTGGGCGATGTGACAAGTGAAAGCACTGGAACACCTTCCTCTGATAAAGGATAATAGATGAAGGACTGCGTTCAAGCTGTGTGGAGGAAATCGTAGAACAAGGTATGCGGAAGCTGGAGGTAGAAAGACATGGACAATAAAAGGAGAACATTTCCGGCTGCATTTTAAACGGGATTATCCAGGATTTAATCACGTGTTTTGTAAACCTATTCATCTTTTTACGTATGTTGATATTTTGTTGATGTTCTGTTAATATTTAGATTGATGCATCTGAAATTTAAAAAGCAAAACGTCAAGGAATTAAAATAAAACGTTTCCGTTGAAAAAGTAGCCAACCGCCAGGAACGTCATTTGGGTAGGGCAGGGCTTAACAAGCCGACCAAGTTTTGTGTCTTGCCCCCCCCCCCCTCTCGGAAAAACCCGCGATGACACCCCTGCCAACCGCTCTGAATTTTTTTGTTTGAGACGCCCCTACTCACTAGACTATTTTACCAACACTCGAAATTTAACAGACCAGGACACCCTCACCCATGTTTAAAAAAACGTTTCTAGCTAGGCCCAAGCCTATGTCATGTAGCTATTGAGCAATAACACTTTTAGTGATGGCGCACTGATAAGAATCAAGCTCCGGCCCCCGGCCCCCAGCCACCGATGACTTGCAACTCTCTCCGGAACCCGCCCTTGGTATCACACGTGGCCGCCCCTGAGATAAGGAGGTGAAGCGATAACGGAAGGCGAGGGGGGGGATGGTCGCGGCAACAGCTTGGCAAATTACCTACTCTAAAAGATAATTCCGGGAGCCTGGACTGAGTACTATCATAGACAACTCAGCTTATCTTGATAAGCCCGCTGGCGATGATATCACAACAGAAGGCCGCGGGCCGGCCCGAGGCCCGAGCAGACACGATCATCAGCGCACGTTACTGCAGACAAACGCTGGCTCTATACTCATAACAACACCCTCCGGTTTTTTTAAAAAATGGTAACACATCGGTGGTGCTAAAACTGGAGTACTGATATCCTCCAAGTACCCACGTGTTCCGGAATTTTAAATTATTATTTTTTTTTTAAAATTCGAACTATCGATCGTTTATTTGGTTCAATGTGGTGAGTACACGTAGCCTTGGATTGCTCCTCTACACTTATTAAATAAATGCAATGATAAGGATTGATATGTCATTTAAGTTTCACAAAAAGTAACTGGGGTCGACCTATGGAGTAGGCCCTATTCTTTATATTTGAATTTCAAACATTTTTAACAATACACAAGACACCTTGCCAAGTAAATGTAATGAGTTCATTGTGTTATTGAAAATTAAATTTAATTCTGATTTTCGATTCTTCTTTAAAATGATTTTGTCCTTTTTGTATATCCGAGGATACTCGTTTTTTTTCTCTTGTTTTACAATCTCCCGTGTTCTCTATGCAGCAATGGTGCTTAGGCCGCCATGATTCTTTACAAGTCATTGAGGAATTCTAAGGGCGGGCGTCACTTCCGCTAATTAAATGTCATGATTACGAGGTTGGTGTCAGGGTGGCAAATAATTTTTATGGGAGTTTTTTTTTTTTTTTTTTTTTTTTTTTTTTTNTCATTATAAGTTTTTTTGATTGCAATAGCCTAATAGATAACACAGTTTAACTAAGAAAATACGTTTTAATATAAATACAAGTTTTATATTCGAGTACAAGGGGTCGGCATCCCCCCCCCCTCTTTTTTTTTTTGAGTGAGGAGCCATTTGTAAAATGTTAGGTATAGATGCTCAACACTATATATTAGGAGCCGCAGGCAGTGGTGGCGGGTACTTGAAATGTCATTTCAATTAGATATTATTTTTTTTTTAAAGAGCCGGATAAAGCAAAAACAGGTGGCGCCCATAACCCGGCGGCCCCCTGTCGAATGCATCACGGCATCGCTCATGGCTGATCAAGGTTTCAAGTTGTATAGTTTCATATCATTGCGAAATGTAATATTGTGTGTGGACGTGCTGTGGAGAAAATCAAATTAACTCATCTCTATATTCGAAAACCGCATTTTAATCAATTTAATCATTTTAATTTTTTTTATTTCAGTCACCCCCCCCCCTTTTTTTTCCCAGCTTCATTGTCCATGTGATTCAAACTATAGAGACTCGGTTTGGTGAGATTTGCCAAGAAATAAAAAAAATTCTCAAATTATATTGGTTAATAACTGATATGTGATAGAAATAGTTGGGTTATTATTTTTGTTAAATACAGCTTGACCTGGGAGTACATAGCACGAGAAGACACTTAGCGTAAACAAGCTATTTATAATTATTTAAGATGGTTGGATAGATATTTTATTTGCGACCGTAACAAAATTACATCGCACTAGGTGATCTCAGTTTCATTGATTTAGATAATTTAGTATAACGTCATCATCACAAGTGTGTCTTGTGCGTCAAGTTCTGCACGTTTGTTTGTGTTCAATCACATGACCTTGGGGGCCGGACAAAAAAGGGGGGGGGGGATTTACGACTTTATTGTAAGAGGAGTTAAATAGTTCAAAATTAATTTGATTAAAAATAAACTTGATAAAGAATTATACAATACGGCGTGAATCCGTCATTTAAAATCTCTGACATATATTACGCTTCTGGTGTGACTCGTGGACTTTTCCGGAACATGAAATCGTCTCAATGTAAGTATGGTGTGGAACAAATATTCGGTTTAAAAGTGGTTGGAGCATCAGAATATTTAATACTAGATGGAGCGCGCCAAACATTGGCGACAGCAATGCTTGAATTTCCCATCTACTAAAGTTACTTGACAAAACATGAACTCAAGTAACGCACATTTATTTCACACCCATGAACTATATTAATATTCTCATGTCCCAACCAATTTTAAACCGAATTTTTTTCACACAATACTTCAATTGAGACGATTTTATTTCCGGAAAGAAAATATTGCGCACCAAACGCAGTTGCGTTATTTAAAAAAAAACAAAAAAACAACATATATATCATATATAGCGTAGTTATCGGGAATTATATTTTGCGCGCTAGTGAACTCATTATTTGAAGCTCACTCTGACGTGTCTATAAATAGCCTGCGTGGTGCTTGAGCCATGATGGTGTTTGACCTTTGCTGGCGGATTATAGATAGAGATAGTTCATGGGCGTGAAATAAAAAGTGTGCAGTGGCGTATCATGAGGCGAAAGGGTGTAGCCAAAATTGGGCCTCTTCAATGTGCGTTACTTGAGTTCATGTTTTGTCCAGTAACTTTAGTAGGTGGGAGGTTCACGTATTGCTGACGTCAACGTTTGGCGGGATACATCTAGTAAACTATAAAAAAAAATCTGACTTCAGATTCCTTGGTTGGAAAATAGCAACCATGAAGTCTAAATTCTTTATATGCTCTATCCCAGTGTTTCCGAAAGTATGGCACGCGTACCCCAGGGGGTACTGGAAGAGATTGGTGGGGGTAAGCACTGCAAAGGAAAAAATAAATATTTTTTTGTTATTGTTATTAAAGTATATGCAATATTTTTTTTTTTAACGAGGGATACTCAGTGTTACGAAAATTATAGACAGTGGTACACAGATGTCGAAAGTTTGAGAAACACTGCTCTAATCTCAGATAGTTCTGTGTGAAATAAAATATCTTATGATAACATACACGATGTTTTCGGAAAAAAAGGGAACCCTTTTAAAAATGATGAAATCATCATCAGTGGCGCTGCAAGCCCATGTAAGGGCCCTGGCCTGCTCCACCTCATCCTTCCTTTTGGACCGATCCATGGCTTTCCGTGCGCGAACCCTCAACTGGCGTCAGTCCATCTCTACATCGTCGATCCTTCTCAGTCTTGCTTGACCGGTGAGCCGTGTGCCCCTAGGTATCTGACCACGGATCACTTTTGCTACTCTTCAAACTAAAATGATGGAAATCAATGGAAAATGTTGATGAATTTAAAATAAAATCCATAAATGTCTTCTTAATTCTAACCTAATCTTAGACTTTATTAAGCTATAGTTTGTGTTAGAAATTCCGCCACCCAGAACTTATATATATATATATATAAAGGAAGCACGCGTTGTGTATGAAGAGCGTAGGATTATGAAACAGTCGTAAAAGGAGCGAGCACTCAAGTTGTGAGCCGGAGATCGGGTGAAATCATAAACTGGCCAGACATAAAAGATCAGGTCTTTGTGGCAACGTTTTCAAACTGTCCCGGGTTTAGTGTGTCACGATAAGAGCGGACGTATTTACTGGCAAGTAAAAGATGGGGGTGGAGTGGGGGGTGGTGGTTTATCACGCTTATTTCCCTCCCCCACCCGCCACGGTTTCACCTTCGCCCAGGTGAAGAATTGTTTTGATAGATGTAACCATGCCAACAGAATCAATGCGTTCTCATATTTTATGCAATCCTGTTGACTGGGGTTTAGTCTTGTACAACTCCACCATTGGGGTGTAGTCTTGTACAACTCCACCATTGGGGTGTAGTCTTGTACAACTCCACCATTGGGGTGTAGTCTTGTACAACTCCATCATTGGGGTGTAGTCTTGTACAATTGCACCATTGGGGTGTAGTCTTGTACATCGCCACCATTGGGGTGTAGGCTTGTATAACTCCACCATTGGGGTGTAGTCTTATACAACTCCACCATTGGGGTATATTATTGTACAAATCAACCATTGAGGTATAGTCTTGTACAAATCCACCATTGGGGTATAGTATTATACAACTCCACCGCTGGGTTACAGTGTCATACATTCTGTTGATTGGGGTATAGACTTCAATATTGACATGGATGGGGTTATAGATGTCAACATCAAAATGATTGGAATACAGTCTGTAGCATCCCCGTGATTGGAATATATTCTGTAGCATCCCCGTGATTGGAATATAGTCTGTAGCATCCCTGTGATTGGAATATAGTCTGTACCATTCTTGTTTTCTTGTGATATTTTGAAAAATATGTTTCATGAACATAATTTCTCTCTCTCTCTCTCTCCCCCCCCCCTTTTCCACCACATTCGCTTATTAATATAGCCTGAATAAAATTCTTTAGAAACAAANCGCCCAGGTGAAGAATTGTTTTGATAGATGTAACCATGCCAACAGAATCAATGCGTTCTCATATTTTATGCAATCCTGTTGACTGGGGTTTAGTCTTGTACAACTCCACCATTGGGGTGTAGTCTTGTACAACTCCACCATTGGGGTGTAGTCTTGTACAACTCCACCATTGGGGTGTAGTCTTGTACAACTCCATCATTGGGGTGTAGTCTTGTACAATTGCACCATTGGGGTGTAGTCTTGTACATCGCCACCATTGGGGTGTAGGCTTGTATAACTCCACCATTGGGGTGTAGTCTTATACAACTCCACCATTGGGGTATATTATTGTACAAATCAACCATTGAGGTATAGTCTTGTACAAATCCACCATTGGGGTATAGTATTATACAACTCCACCGCTGGGTTACAGTGTCATACATTCTGTTGATTGGGGTATAGACTTCAATATTGACATGGATGGGGTTATAGATGTCAACATCAAAATGATTGGAATACAGTCTGTAGCATCCCCGTGATTGGAATATATTCTGTAGCATCCCCGTGATTGGAATATAGTCTGTAGCATCCCTGTGATTGGAATATAGTCTTTACCATTCTTGTTTTCTTGTGATATTTTGAAAAATATGTTTCATGAACATAATTTCTCTCTCTCTCTCTCTCCCCCCCCCCCTTTTCCACCACATTCGCTTATTAATATAGCCTGAATAAAATTCTTTAGAAACAAATTTTAAAAAAACGAAATAACAAATTTTCAAAAAAAATAGCTTCATTATGTCACATTATTATACTACTTTATCATATAAGTCAAACTTCTGACCTTCTCCATGCCCCAGAATCGTCCATATTAACTCCATATTAACTCCATATTAGCTCCATATTAACTCCATATTAACTCCATATTAACTCCATATTAGCTCCATATTACCTCCATATTAACTCCATATTAGCTCCATATTAACTCCATATTAGATCCATATTAACTCCATATTAGCTCCATATTAGCTCCATATTAGCTCCATATCACCAACTATGCTTCCTGAGTAAATCAGAAAATAAAAATGAATATTTTATATTTTAAAAAAAAAAAGAAGAAGAAGCATGACAGGTCTTGGAATGGTTGAATGTGTGGCTCCATGAATGGTTGAATGTGTGGCTCCATGAATGGTTGAATGTGTGGCTCCATGAATGGTTGAATGTGTGGCTCCATGAATGGTTGAATGTGTGGCTCCATGAATGGTTGAATGTGTGGCTCCATGAATGGTTGAATGTGTGGCTCCATGAATGGTTGAATGTGTGGCTCCATGAATGGTTGAATGTGTGGCTCCATGAATGGTTGAATGTGTGGCTCCATGAATGGTTGAATGTGTGGCTCCATGAATGGTTGAATGTGTGGCTCCATGAATGGTTGAATGTGTGGCTCCATGAATGGTTGAATGTGTGGCTCCATGAATGGTTGAATGTGTGGCTCCATGAATGGTTGAATGTGTGGCTCCATGAATGGTTGAATGTGTGGCTCCATGAATGGTTGAATGTGTGGCTCCATGAATGGTTGAATGTGTGGCTCCATGAATGGTTGAATGTGTGGCTCCATGAATGGTTGAATGTGTGGCTCCATGAATGGTTGAATGTGTGGCTCCATGAATGGTTGAATGTGTGGCTCCATGAATGGTTGAATGTGTGGCTCCATGAATGGTTGAATGTGTGGCTCCATGAATGGTTGAATGTGTGGCTCCATGAATGGTTGAATGTGTGGCTCCATGAATGGTTGAATGTGTGGCTCCATGAATGGTTGAATGTGTGGCTCCATGAATGGTTGAATGTGTGGCTCCATGAATGGTTGAATGTGTGGCTCCATGAATGGTTGAGTGTGTGGCTCCATGAATGGTTGAATGTGTGGCTCCATGAATGGTTGAATGTGTGGCTCCATGAATGGTTGAGTGTGTGGCTCCATGAATGGTTGAATGTGTGGCTCCATGAATGGTTGAATGTGTGGCTCCATGAATGGTTGAGTGTGTGGCTCCATGAATGGTTGAATGTGTGGCTCCATGAATGGTTGAATGAGTGGCTCCATGAATGGTTGAATGAGTGGCTCCATGAATGGTTGAATGTGTATCTCCATCACGGCATCATATAAGTAGCATAAAAGTATCCCGACCCTCCTGGTGGGTTCGTGTAAGCGATCTCCCCCCCCCCTCCCTATCGGGAGACCGATCTAAGGATCTTCGCTGAGAACATAGGCCGACGTCTGCAGTAAAAATGTAGCCCGACAAAGCCCGCGCCAAATGTTAAACTCGGCAGTAAAATATCCGTGAAGGATCTAAGTCATAGCAGTCATAGCAGTCATTTTTTATGTGAGTTATTTTTTTTTTATGTTAGTCATTTTTAGGTCACGTGAGGAGGACGCTATGGGGGTAGGCATTTTTGGGGTTTTGGTTTATGGGTTTTTGTGAAATGTCAGGTTTGCACTACATGGTCCTGGCCCCGACCCGTGTGGGACCTGACCCGACCGTGTGGGACCTGACCCGACCGTGCGGGACCTGACCCGACCCGGGTGGGACGTGACACGACCGTGCGGGACCTGACACGACCGTGCGGGACCTGACCCGACCGTGCGAGACATGACCCGACCGTGCGGGACCTGACCCGACCGTGCGGGGCAGTGGAAGCAAGTCATAGTTCATATACGTTTAAGAGACTTGAGGTAGTGTGGTCCTAACCACACCAATCTAGTGTGGTTCTACCCACACCAATCTAGTGTGGTCCTACCCACACCAATCTTGCATTGTCCAACTTTATCAACACTCGACAACACTTTTGTCCTTGCTCAGGGTTGTCCGACAGGCAGTCAGTTGTTATGACATGTGGCCTAATTCTGTCTCACGTTGGTAAAAAAAGAAAAAAAAAAAAAAAGAAGAAATGTTGTACTATCCGGTGTAACCACTTCTGTTTACACTGGCCATCTTTCTCGCAATTATGTTGAACTTCTCCGTTTAAGAGAATTAAGAGAAGATGTATCCTTACCCCTTAGAATCGTTGTATACCTACTTACACTCCCCCATGTCATTAATCCGACCATTAGTATACCTACTTACACTCTCCCATGTGATCCAACCTTTAGTATACCTACTTGCACTCTCCCACGTCATTGATCCAACCTTTAGTATACCTACTTGCCAGTGGTGTATTTATAATTACTGCCGCCCAGGGGGGGGGAAATATTATTGCCACCCCTTTCCACGAAAAAAAAAACCCCACGCCCACTGCAGTTGGCCGAAATTTCCGCCCCTTTATATCAAAGCACCCCCTTCCTACGTCCCCTGGTACTTGAACTATCCCATGGCATCGCTTCAACCTGTTCTCCACCAACATGTCCACGCCGTTGTTTCCATTTACCGCCTATACGTCAGTACCTTATTTATTTCAAAACGGATATTTTGAGTCACTGGCTTATAATATATCATATTCATGCCTACCACCGATGCCCTCCCCCCGTCCTTTTCCCCCACCTTACTTGAACAATATAGTCTTCATTTAAATTCTGTATACGTTTGAAATAACATTCTGACAGATACCGTTCGGAATTGGGTTAATCATTCGCTGAGGTCGGCACTGTTCGGCATTGGGTAATCATTCACGGAGGTCGGCACTGTTCGGCATTGGGTAATCATTCACGGAGGTCGGCACTGTTCGGCATTGGGTTAATCATTCGCTGAGGTCGGCACTGTTCGGCATTGGGTAATCATTCGCTGAGGTCGGCACTGTTCGGCATTTGGTTAATCATTCGCTGAGGTCGGCACTGTTCGGCATTGGGTTAATCATTCGCTGAGGTAGGCACTGTTCGGCATTGGGTTAATCATTCGCTGAGGTCGGCACTGTTCGGCATTGGGTAATCATTCGCTGAGGTCGGCACGGGAATTTACAGGAGCTTTACATGTATTTGTTTTTAAAAACAAGAAACTTAAAACCACGTGACATATGATGCAAACATTATTTAAATGCTGTCTGTGTTTTATTATGGTGGGAAAAGGGTGGGTTGCGTGGTGGGTGGGGGTTGCCTAAACTTGTATTAAATGGTTTCCAAATGTAGAGATCATTTTTTTTCCTTGTCTTCTCTTCGGGAAATCCCATAGCACTTGAGGCTTCCCCCATTACGACTCCATGCTATTCTCTGCACTACTTTTTTCTGCGGTGCATTCTCCTATCTCTGATGGTAATGTGCAACCATCTATTTCATCCGGCCAGGTTTTCGTTAAGGTGACACGTAGCACCGCCCTCAGGTGGCAGAAGGCCACGCCTCCTGTCGACCCACCGATAATGTCAACGCTTAGTACCTGCCTGACATGGAATATTGCCCCCCCCCCCCCCCCCCCCCGAAGTGAAGCATCGAGTCAGAGACTAATAACGTGGAACAAACATTATTATTGTTTCCTCCCACAGTATTTGTCCTGATATATATATTTTTTTTCTTTCCAAAAACCTTTTCACCGGGTCTCACCTGAGCTTGTTCATTCAGCTCCAGACATGGGTCCCATGCAAGTTATTTTCTATGCAAACCAAATATCATTGGATCATCTTTATATTATCATATATTAGGTGTGTTAGCACCTTGTGTTCGAGATAAAGGTTAGCCGCACGACGCATCCCTCGTGACGTCCTCGGTATAGCATCATCGGCGTACACAAGATAAGGCAGAAGAGCCGATGCGTCCCAGGAATTTTTGTAAACGTCCGACGACGCCCATGACGCGCAGTAGCGTGACGTCCAAGTTTCCATTCAACCTGGCCGGCAACTTATCGAGCCAAAAAAAAAAAAAATGTCGTTCGTGTAACCCATCGGTTCAAAATAAAGATGAGAGAAGTGGCGGTGTCAATGTTTTGTGTCGGTATTTGTGTAAAGATCACCTCAAAGCAATAACAGGTAAATGATGATGATGGTGAAAATAATTTCACGGAGGATAAAAATAGAACATTAAATAAATAAAAAAATTATATAAATATTAGGGAAAAGTCCCATTTTACTGTACCAATCGTGATGAGCGCCTGGGTACAGTTCTCTGGGTCACACGTCAAGGTCAATCACGAGTAACGTACCCGAGTGCCCACCCCGGCTTCTTGCACGGTTTTACAGACACACACTGTGTGCACCACCACGGGGTACCAGCCTGGGCATTAGTCCGGGGAAGACACCTCGGCACTGCTAAGTGGCATGTGAGAATTATAGCTTCCTCTAATAGCGAAGCAGGAAAAGTGGGTGGGTTGGGGGGGGGACTGGTGCTCACACCAGCTACCATTGCTAAGCAATCGGCCGTTGGTCTCATGGTCGGATTCTGGAATCTATCTGCTTCGTGGTGGGGAATCATATGGTGTCATATATTTTTAACAAAGGGTTTGTGAACATTTCGCTATTGATTATTTGATCGATGCACCCCAGTCAAGTGATTTTGATTCCTATTTAGTTATGTGCCTTTACCGATATCGTATTTTTAAAACAAATACCACCTCAGAATTTTACGTCCAGAAATGTTGAATTATTTTAAAGAATGAAATGAAAATAAACTAACAATCTAAAAAAAAAACATTAAGTACCCTACATGTGCCCCCACCCCTTATTATTTGTCATGTAGTCGGCTCGAATCCTTGGAAGTTTTCCATTTACTTTGTATCCCATGAATCCCTTTGAATCTCCAGAAGTTTTTCACTTACTTTGTACCCAATGAATCCCTTTGAATCTCCAGAAGTTTTTCTCTTACTTTGTACCAAATGAATCCCTTTGAATCTCCAGAAGTTTTTCTCTTACTTTGTACCCAATGAAACACTTTGAATCTCCAGAAGTTTTCCACTTACTTTGTACCCCATGAATCCCTTTGAATCTCCAGAAGTTTTTCCACTTATTTTGTACCAAATGAATCCCTTTGAATCTCCAGAAGTTTTCCACTTACTTTGAACCCCATGAATCCCTTTGAATCTCCAAAAGTTTTTCTCTTACTTTGTACCCCATGAATCCCTTCGAATCTCCAGAAGTTTTCCACTTACTTTGTACCCAATGAAACACTTTGAATCTCCAGAAGTTTTTCACTTACTTTGTACCCCATGAATCTCTTTGAATCTCCAGAAGTTTTCCACTTACTTTGTACCAAATGAATCCCTTTGAATCTCCAGAAGTTTTCCACTTACTTTGTACCCAATGAAACACTTTGAATCTCCAGAAGTTTTCCACTTACTTTGTACCAAATGAATCCCTTTGAATCTCCAGAAGTTTTTCTCTTACTTTGTACCCAATTAAACACTTTGAATCTCCAGAAGTTTTCCACTTACTTTGTACCCCATGGATCCCTTTGAATCTCCAGAAGTTTTTCTCTTACTTTGTATCCAATGAAACACTTTGAATCTCCAGAAGTTGTTCCACTTACTTTGTACCAAATGAATCCCTTTGAATCTCCAGAAGTTTTCCACTTACTTTGTACCCCATGAATCCCTTTGAATCTCCAGAAGTTTTCCACTTACTCTGTACCCCATGAATCCCTTTGAATCTCCAGAAGTTTTTCTCTTACTTTGTACCCCATGAATCCTTTTGAATCTCCAGAAGTTTTTCTCTTACTTTGTACCCAATTAAACACTTTGAATCTCCAGAATTTTTTCTCTTACTTTGTACCCAATGAAACACTTTGAATCTCCAGAAGTTTTCCACTTACTTTGTACCACATGAATCCCTTTGAATCTCCAGAAGTTTTTCTCTTACTTTGTACCCAATGAAACACTTTGAATCTCCATAAGTTTTCAAATTACTTTGTACCCCATGAATCCCTTTGAATCTCCAAAAGTTTTTCTCTTACTTTGTACCCAATGAAACACTTTGAATCTCCAGAAGTTTTCCACTTACTTTGTACCCTATGAATCCCTTTGAATCCTCAGAAGTTTTCCACTTACTTTGTACCCAATGAATCCCTTTGAATCTCCAGAAGTTTTTCACTTACTTTGTACCCCATGAATCCCGTTGAATCTCCAGAAGTTTTTCACTTACTTTGTACCCCATGAATCCCTTTGAATCTCCAGAAGTTTTTCACTTACTTTGTACCCAATGAATCCCTTTGAATCTCCAGAAGTTTTTCACTTACTTTGTACCCCATGAATCCCTTTGAATCTCCAGAAGTTTTTCACTTACTTTGTACCCAATGAATCCCTTTGAATCTCCAGAAGTTTTTCACTTACTTTGTACCCCATGAATCCCTTTGAATCTCCAGAAGTTTTTCACTTACTTTGTACCCAATGAATCCCTTTGAATCTCCAGAAGTTTTTCACTTACTTTGTACCCCATGAATCCCTTTGAATCTCCAGAAGTTTTTCCACTTACTTTGTACCCAGCAAGTCATGCTTCCCCTTTTGCTCTCGAATTTTTGAGAATCTCTGGTTGATCTTTACTTCTGTATCAGCAAACTTACCTTTTCACTGATTTCTTCCGTCTCTCGCCACCCCCCCCCCCAAAGGCAAGGCAGACGAGTGTAAATCCATATTCCTCGCTTTCCCGCCAAAACTCTTACCTTCTAACTGTCCACATTCCTCTCATCTAATTATTTCCTTTCACAATCCATTAGAGCTGATATGTTTAAATGCATCTCATTGCCGCACAAAAAAAAAAAAGAAAGAAAGAAAGAAAGAAAGAAACACAGCGACTAATCCGTTAAGCCGCAAAGCACTTCATGGGATGAGCGGACGAGTCTCAGACCAGCAGACGATCCTGGCAATGGAGATATGATTAGCTCCCTTGGTGATCTCTTCCAGAAGCAGACGGTGCTTTGGTTTCACCTATTTCACACTGCTATTCATAACCCGTGCTCTGATAGCTACTTTACAACGCAGATTAAGAGAGACTGTTAAAAGGAAGAGAGAAAAAAAGTGTGTGTGTGTGGGGGGGGGGGGTTCAAGGTATGTGGAAAGAGAAAGGTTTGGGGGGGGGCGCTCGGAGAATGGGTGGATGCTTTTTGTAGAAAGGGAGGCGAAGAGTGTCGCGAAGATGTTGGCTGCTCAAATTCGAAAAGTGCAGATTCATATGGTCCATCACACCAAAAACACAATCATTACGGAACAATTAGGAAGGAAGTCATTTGTAATATATCTACATTTAGTTAAAAACAAAATGTAATTGTCTTAATAGAATAATTTTGAGGTGCCCTTACTCAATGAAAAGAAACGTTTTGCAAATTAAGCCCCTTTTTTTCTTTAATGTGGACTCATTTTTCGTAGTAAAGTTTGTATCGAAACAATGATTAGTCAATTTGTCGAATAAAATTGTCAGAGATAGGAATTTCATGAGCATGATTTTTTTTGTAGGGCAAATAATAAATAACACCCCATTAAGAGTAGACATGAATGAATTTGATGATTCTCCCCCCCCCCCACCCCCTCCCCCCGTGCCCATTATCTTTGCCCACATCTCCATCTTTGACATTAAAGCATAGTTTTACACTTCGACATCTGTCCCCATGGAAAATACACGCCCCCACCCCACCCCCCCCCCAATCCCCGGGGTCATTGCGCCGTATCCGTTCTGGAAAGTAGCATTTGATCCCGGGGCACCGGCCTCCCCAATTAAGTCTGAGCCGCAGCCTTTGATACAGTTAGTGACAGGAAGAGATGGCGCGGCAAGCCTGGACGAGAGATCTGAGAGTTTGGGTTTCTTCAGGTGGTCAATGGTTCCGTTTAAAGTGCGCTCAGCTTTCAACCCCTCCCCCCAACCTTTAACCCCCTCCCAACCCCCCCTCCCCCACCAGCTTTAACCCCCTCATCCCCTTCCAAAATAATCCACGCTAATACTCTCATTCCTGAATCCATGCGTCTCGAGACTAGTTTATCGTTTATAGTCGCCTGTTAGCCTCTAACTTAAGTTTATTGCTTAATGAGCAAGGGTTCTCCATTAATTCCCCCCCCCACGAACCAAACAGCCCCCAGGCACCCCTTTGAAGTTTATCGTTTAGCACGTGTCGAGCATTTTTATGTTTAAAGTTTATTTCTTAATAACCGCAAGACTGTTTGGATCTGAAATGTATCGTTTAGCGAGTGAACTTGGTAGAACATTGGTAGCGTTCAGAATGTATGGGAAATGTGTAGTAAGAATAAAATAAAATTATTACATCGGGGACATGCCACATGGTTTGGGAGTCTATGCTGCTTTTACAAATGTCACAGCTTAATTGTCATTTTGTTATAATTTCTGTGACATAATTTGGTTTCCGAAGCATTTCTCGTGCTCATTTTATTTTCCGCCGCTATTTTTTTTCCGAGGCCAAAAATGCGCACCAAAAAGTGAGGTAAAAAAAAACAACACACACACACACACAAAAAGAAAAAAAAAAGAAAAAAAACAAAAAAACCACGAGATTTCGTAATTACGTAATTATAAATATATATTATATATTTAAATTCCCGGAATCTTCAAGAATCTTCTCAAATGGACATCTTGGAATGGAACCAAGTGACATGGAATTTCAAAAAAATAAACTAATCGTTAGAAAGTAAAAATAATAGGTGTAGCTTTGTAATTTGCTCCACAAAGAGGCTTGGTTTCTATGAAAGGGGTAGGTTTATCTGCTAGGCAGGGGGTTTGAGATAGCCGTGACTACTCCGGTATACGGGGTGTCTCAGATAGAAGTGGCTACGCCAAAAGGCGTGTTATACCTCAGATAGGCGAGGCCGCTCCGATGTTTTCTGAGATGGATGAGCATGTAGCCTACCCCACTAGACAAAGAGTCATCCTTCCTGGAGCATTTCTACCCAGCCCAAGGACGTGATTAGTCTGTGCCGGCTGGTAGCCTCGCCACTTTGATATTGATATCCAGCTCTCCCACCATTCTTAAATGACAGGCCACATTTCATTAAGAACTACAAATTTAAATGTAATGAAAATCCCCCCACCCCAACCCTCCCCTCAAAAAAAGCGTCTTATCTTTATGGGGAGACATCAGAATTCGAAACTTGTTTGTAGAAGAAAAAAGATCAAGCTCGCTATGTAAAGTATCCACAGTCATATGTAAATTCACCCCAGTCATATGTAAAGTCACTCCAGTCATATGTAAGTCACACCAGTCATATGTACGGTCACCCCAGTCATATGTAAAGTCGCACCAGTCAAATGTAAAGTCGCACCAGTCATATGTAAGGTCGCACAAGTCATATGTAAGGTCGCACCAGTCATATGTACGGTCACCCCAGTCATATGTAAAGTCGCACCAGTCACATGTAAGGTCGCACCAGTCATATGTAAGGTCGCACCAGTCATATGTAAAATCGCACCAGTCATATGTAAAGTCGCACCAGTCATATGTAAGGTCGCACCAGTCATATGTAAGGTCGCACCAGTCATATGTAAGGTCGCACCAGTCATATGTAAGTCACCCCAGTCAAATGTAAAGTGACCCAGTCATATTTAAGGTCGCACCAGTCATATGTAAAGTCGCCCCAATCATACGTAAAGTCGTCCCAGTCATATGTAAAGTTGCCACAGTCATACGAAATGTCGCCCCAGTCATATTTAAGTCGCACCAGTCATATGTAAATTCACCCAAGTCATATGTAAAGTCACTCCAGTCATATGTAAGTCACAACAGTCTTATGTAAAGTCGCACCAGTCATATGTAAAGTCGCACCAGTCATATGTAAAGTCGCACCAGTCATATGTAAAGTCGCACCAGTCATATGTAAAGTCACACCAGTCATATGTAAAGTCACACCAGTCATATGTAAAGTCGCACCAGTCATATGTAAAGTCACACCAGTCATATGTAAAGTCACACCAGTCTTATGTAAAGTCACACCAGTCATATGTAAAGTCGCACCAGTCATATGTAAAGTTGCACCAGTCATATGTAAAGTCGCTCCAGTCATATGTAAAGTCGCACCAGTCATATGTAAAGTCGCACCAGTCATATGTAAAGTCACACCAGTCTTATGTAAAGTCACACCAGTCATATGTAAAGTCGCACCAGTCATATGTAAAGTCGCACCAGTCATATGTAAAGTCGCTCCAGTCATATGTAAAGTCGCACCAGTCATATGTAAAGTCGCACCAGTCATATGTAAAGTCGCACCAGTCATATGTAAAGTCGCACCAGTCATATGTAAAGTCGCACCAGTCTTATGTAAAGTCGCACCAGTCATATGTAAAGTCGCACCAGTCATATGTAAAGTCGCACCAGTCATATGTAAAGTCGCACCAGTCATATGTAAAGTCGCACCAGTCATATGTAAAGTCGCACCAGTCATATGTAAAGTCGCTCCAGTTATCAAATGCAGCGCGCTAGGAATTCCAAGACGTATATTGAGATTGTAAGCTACATGTTAAGCCACACTGAGAGATTAGCATTGGAGAGCGCTTGGCTTAAACACTCGGGTGTGGTTGGGGGGGGGGGTCGCTTTATGTCGGGGAGTTCTCTAGAAGCTTAACATGGAAGAAAGCCAGGGGAAATAGCAAATAAACCAGTGGGGAAAAGGGGGCGGGAGATATTTGACGTATACACTTGGATTAGCAGATCAGAGGGTGGAGGGGGTAGGCAGGATGTGATAGATACAGCAGACCTAAGGGTGGGGGGGGGGTGGGGGATGGATTTGATAGATACTTATAGGACATCTAAAAGGGTTTGGGGGGGGGGGTGGAGACAGAACGTGATAGATAAATATATAAAAAAAAACAACGACATTTCTTGGCTTCAAGGAAGTTTTGTTTTATATAAATGAATATCGTTTAAATATCTTTCGGGGGTTCTTGGCGAGATGGGAGACGGATAATTAGGCACAATCAGACAGTTTTGGTTGTACATGAGTTAAGAACTGAAATACAACAACAACAACAACATCTTTACATAATCATAGGAACCAGACAACGGTGAGAACGATGTGCTCTATTTCCTCCAAGAAAATGCAAACGTAATATAACGCCTTATCGTCGAGGAGATCTTTGGAGATTTGAAAATTATCCTTGCAAAAATTGTTTTATGAAATAAATTTGGGTTCTTATTTGGGGCATCTGGGGAAACAAATGTTTCAACAAACAAAAAACCAACCAAACAGACAAACAGACAACAAAAGAAAGAAACAAGAACGTTTCGATTAAAAGTCAACTTCTGACTTGCAACTGCACATTTGACATTTTGTGTTGTACTAAAGCCATCGTACACCATACATTTCCTAACAGTTCATTAGTAAAGCCATGGTACAACATACCCTTCCTAATAGTTCATTCATTACTTAAGACATGGTACTACATAGATTTCCGAATAGTTCATCATCTTATGAAGTACCACTTACATATTCTCTGTATACATAACTATAGACCCCCTGATCAAATAAATTATTCTTTCTCGATTCAGTATACCGTACACGTCATTCTCGCGGACCGAAATACGCGCCTGTCCGCTTACCGTATCACTTTGCCGTGTTACATGGTACTCCGTTGTTCCTTTCATTTTTGTATCACCTACTGACATTTGCTTTTAAGCGAGCCCTCGCCACATTTATCAATGCCCCTTTTATTCTGAATTACACCCGATCTTGTCCTGTAACAGAGAGTTGTTTTAAAAAAAAAAAATAATATATATTTTTTTATCAAACCTTCACAAATTCGCTGCCTGCTCCTTTGGGGCAGGTGTAACGATAACATCATGCGTTTTTTTTAACAAATATCTTGTCACCTGTTGTTATCAACGGGGGGAAACGTAATGAGAAAAGATAACAGGCGTGAAATTCCATTTAATCCCTTTTCTTTTTATTGCTGGAATCTAAGCCCCTATGTGTAAACACTGATATTAAATTATGTCACTGATATAACCCGCGTGGGGATTGCGTTTCTGTTGTATGCGGTCAAAACAGTGCATTCTTCCACACAAACCTTGAAACAAAATAATTTTTAAAAAAAAACAACAAAAAAAAACGAACAACAAGCCTTCAGACATCTGTTGATATCACAAAGCCAGCTAAAGATAAGTTGCTTAAAAAAATATATATATATTTTTTAAAAAAAGGCAATAAACACAACTGATTATTAATTATTAATTACCAGCGTGACATCGAATGTTACCTATAATAATGTTTTGTGTGATGATTGATTGCGGAGTCGGATTCAATTCTTATAATTATCTTTTCTTGTTCGGATTCACAGCCCAGGATGGCAAGCCTTATAAATATTTTTGTAAAAGTCATTTTGACATTCCTCTGCTGTAAAAGTAACGAATCGTTTTTACCCATCAGTCATCAGTCCTGATGAAAGAATTACGATTTAAATAATACATTACTTGAAACGAATATTCTTAGACGATGCGTAAAGCGAATAACCCCAACCCCCCCCCCCTCCCCCAGGGAGAGCTTGGATACTAAACTGCGCACGGATTAACGATATAATCTTACAATAAAAAACGGTCAGGATTAAGAGATTAGTCTGTGTGCTTAGAACTCAATAAAGAAAGTGTCAGTTTGAGCCCCCCACCACGCAGTTATAATCTTCTCGTCTCGGCCGGACTCAGCCCGCGTCAATTTTATCTTTCTTATTGTATCACTTTGAAACAAGGGGGGGGGGGGTAACTGTCCCGGTGCTTCATGTCTCTGTGCGTGGTGACACCCCTGGAGATGACACCGCGTGTGATGACATCTCACACGATGACACCGTCCGCGATGACACTGGTATTGACGACACCTCACGTGACGAAATCACTTGTGGTGAAAACTGTTGACGGCGACATCTCCATTGATAGACCTGTACACGGCGGTATCATTTGACAGTGTCCACCAGTGGTTCTCTACCTTCTTAATGCCGCCACCCTTTCTTACAGCTCATCATGATATGGTGACCCCCCAACCATAAAATTATTTTTGTTGCTACGTCATAAATATTTGTTTTTCGATGGTCTTAGGCGACCCCTGTGTAAGGGTTGTTTGACCCCACCCCCAAGGGTTCGCGACCCACATGTTGAGAACCGCTTGTGTAGAAGAATGACTCATCATTTTTTTCCATCGGATTATACATACATTTTCATTAATAATAGTATTAATATCTTATCTGCTGCAAAGCAGTTAGTATTTACTTCTTATAAGCTGTACAAGTGTAAAGGAATGACTATCTAGAGCAGTGATTCTCAACCTTCCTAATGCCGCGACCCTTTAATACAGTTTCTTATGTTGTGGCGACCCCCAGCCTCAAAATTATTTCCTTTGATACTTCATAACTAAAGCACATGTGTTTTCAGATGGTCTTAGGCGACCCCTGGGAAAGGGTCGTGCGACCCCCAGAGGGGTCGCGACCCACATGTTGAGAACCGCTGATCTAGAGCATCTCAAACATACTATTAGAATACTATAATATACTAGAAGATTTGACCCAGTGTTAATAATGGAAGGCATTCTGCGCTACTTTCCACCTGCTACTTCCATGCCTCGACATGTAAAAATTCATATTTTTGGGTATGTAACTAAATCTCGTTTTTGATCTAGAGTATTAAAAAAAAAAAAAAAAAAAAAAAAAAGCTATTGAATTGTATAGTTAGGAATGACTTAATCAGACGTCCGTTACTTTTTAAAGAACTTGTGTTTACGTTACGAACATCATTGGGTTTTGAGAGTTTTTTTTCTTCGATATAATAAGGAGGTCTACCCACGCCCCCCCCCTTTTTTTTTTCACGCCCCTGAACTACAATGCAAAAGTAAAAAAAAAAAAAAAAAAAACAACAACGAAAAACAACCTATGTAAACTTTTAAAATCTCTATAGCATTCACATATTTTGGTGTAGTGGCATCTTCATTATAAATGTCCCCTAGCTCTGCCTCGCTCCTGGACTAATTTTAAATGAGTATGGGAAAATCCCTTTAAAAGCTATTCGTGTATTTAAAGAAGAACGTCTTCATCAATTTTCAAGCTTCTACCAGCCTATTGTATTTTAAGAACTGATCTAAATCTCAAGAAAAAAAACAACAAAGAAATAATTCCCATGCCACAAAACTGCATATTGCACAAAATGGACACAAAAAAAAGTTTTGAGAAAATCCTAACCCCGATTTGTTCATGCCCTTGAACTGTATCTTCGGGAAATGAAAACAAACGTAATGACGTATTTTTAATAAATTTTCACGTCTGTGAAATGATTGGGTTTTTAGACATTTTTTTAGACATTGTTATCCACATACAAAAATGTCCCCACTTTCTTTCTTTCACATTTTGAATGTATTTTCGTGTAAAGTTTCCAATACAGTTTACAAAAAAATATATATAAACATATTTTTATCCTCATAAACATGTGTCCATCACTGATCCCCGGCCCTGAACTGTATATTTGGAAATATTTGGACCATTGCCCGCTTTCCAACTGCATCAAATTTTGGATGCCAATGCGAATTGTGTCCCCAATGCTTCAACAACGCCATCTGAGCTGCATTTCCCGACATTACCGTAACACGCATGACGTATTGATTTACTTCGAAAGAAACTCTAAAACCTCTACTTGACAGCTGTCATATTTATTTATTTATTTATTTATTGAGGCATTTTTATATAGCGCTTACCTTAAAGCTCTAAGCGCTTTACAATTATTAAAAACATGTAAACTAAGTAAAATAAAAATGAGACACTAGGATAGTAACTACTACTACTATAGAAACAATTAAAATGGCTATAAAACGAGGACACTATGGCACGTTTTGGCCTATACTACAGGATCAACCCGAGAAAGAAAATGAGGCAGTGCAAGGAGGGAGCATCACAGGTCATAGGCGGACCTAAACAGATCAGGTTTAATATATATCACCATTCATATATATCACCATTCACATAGGATGTGGCACATCTTCTTTCCTCTCACTCAAGACACTTTGCCGTAGAAAGTTAAATACACTATTTGGTTAGTTTTAAAACGATCTATATACAAATCTCCGGTGTGTGATTTATTTGAACTTTCAGATATTGCCATGAGGTTCGTCTATATTTTTGTAAAATAAAGCACCTTTCCCCTTGGAGGCAGCCTATTTTTTAAAAATTGATAGCTTTCTTGTTGAGGCTATCTTACTTTTGTAAAAAATTGTAGGTTTGTTCCGAAAAAATAACTTTTGAGATTCTAAACATGATCCCAGTAATTAGAGTAGAGCTAATTAAACCAATCAATAACATAATTTTGTTTAAAAGTGTATTGCTTTAATGTAGAAAAATTACGTTGCTTTTAATTCACGGTATCTTCATCCCATCCACATTTACTGAGCCAGACCATGAGAAGCACAACTGATAGGAAAGGGGAGACAATATGAAACGCCCCACTTTGCTTCCTTCTCTCGGAAAATATCAAGTTTTTCTTTCTGCCGTACGCTGTTTTCCAACCATTCTGTGACGTGTCACGTATCTTGTGCTGTCTGGAAAGGGGGGGGGGGGGTGGGAGAGGGGGTGGGCCG
>CAXITT010000028.1:1395429-1408996 GCA_964033795.1 Lymnaea stagnalis | reverse complement strand
CCCCCCCCCCCCCATGCTACTTTTCTCCACAGCCTTAAAGGACGTACATTCACTTGTTGGTATTCAAAACTCTCTTCACGGGGGACAGAAAGGTGTTGGAGGGGAGGTCATCTATTGGGATCTTTTCTTTCTGACTCATGTGTTGATTTCCCTTTTTACATGTCTGTATGTTTGAGCATTTTTGTGCACTTAATTCATAGACTGGGTTTTCGAACATTAAATATTTCCTTTAAGTGAACTTTTTGGAACTGAAGCAATCTTATCTATAGCTTGGAATTAGTGGAGAATACATTATTTGAGATGTTCAGATAAAACAAATTAGTGTGAAATACATTATATGGGATGTTCAGATACAACAAATTAGTGTGAAATACATTATTTGAGATGTTAAGATACAACAAATTTGTGTGAAATACATTATTTGAGATTTCACATACACCAAATTTTTGTGAAATACATTATTTGAGATGTTCAGCTGCAACAAATTTGTTTCAAATAAATTATTTGAGATGTTCAGCTGCAAAAAATTTGGGTCTTTTGTACTTAACCGGTACATTCAGATATCTACATTTGCTACATGGGGTACATTCCGATATCTACATTTGCTACATGGGGTACATTTCTGTTATTTGCACTGTTACATATAATAAAGGCTTGGCTGCTTTTGTCACATGTAGCTCATCTTTTTTGCTAGTGCTACGTGAAGCTTCTGTGTCAAACATAATAATTCCTTCATTCATTACAATATGACTGTGTAAATTATTACAAAATATCTGGAGAATGCCGGTAAATTAATGACTAGCAGACGACATAACGTTGAGGTGTCTGTCCACAAATATTGTTTATTGCCACATCTTGCCTCATGAAATGTTCACATCACGTACCAAGCACAATTACAGCAGGAAAAGAGGTAAAACTAAAAGGAAGGGGTGGGATGGGGGGTGAGATAGAAAGCTATCTCCAACTACTTAATTAAATACATTTATGTTCTTATCATGTGGACATTTTGAAACCACGAGATATAGTTGGTTTGAGGGGCTTACAATATGTTGTTATTGTTTTGTTTTTTTGTGTATGTGAGGGGTGTGGGGTGGGGGGGGGTAGTGGATGATGATTAACATTAGTAGATAAAACAAATGGTTGATTTGCTTTACAACTATTTGAGATGTTGTGTTACAACTATTTGAGATGTTGTGTTACAACTATTTGAGATGTTGTGTTACAACTATTTGAGATGTTGTGTTACATGTATTAGTGATGTTGTGTTACATGTATTTGAGATGTTGTGTTACATGTATTTGAGATGCTGCGTAACATCTATTTGAGATGTTGTGTTACTTCTTTTTGAGATGTTGTGTTACATCCATTTGAGATGTTGTGTTACATCTATTTGAGATGTAGTGTTACATCTATTAGTGATGTTGTGTTACATCTATAAGTGATGTTGTGTTACTTCTTTTTGAGATGTTGTGTTACATCTATTTGAGATGTTGTGTTACATCTATTTGAGATGTTGTGTTACATGTATTTGAGATTTGCGTAACATCTATTTGAGATGTTGTGTTACATGTATTTGAGATGTTGTGTTACATCTTTTTGAGATGTTGTGTCACATCTATTTGAGATGGTGTGTTACTTCTTTTTGAGATGTTGTGTCACATCTATTTGAGATGTTGTATTACTTCTTTTTGAGATGTTGTGTTACATCTATTTGAGATGTTGTGTTACATCTATTAGTGATATTGTGTTACTTCTTTTTGAGATGTTGTGTTACATATATTTAAGATGTTGTGTTACTTCTTTTTGAGATGTTGTGGTATATCTATTTGAGATGTTGAGTTACATCTTTTTGAGATGTTGTGTTACATCTATTTGAGATGTTTTGTTACATCTATTTGAGATGTAGTGTTACATCTATTAGTGATGTTGTGTTACATCTATAAGTGATGTTGTGTTACTTCTTTTTGAGATGTTGTGTTACACCTATTAGTGATGTTGTATTACTTCTTTTTGAGATGTTGTGTTACATCTATTTGAGATGTTTCACATCTATTTGAGATGTTGTGTTACATGTTTTTGAGATGTTGTGTAACATCTATTTGAGATGTCGTTCTAGTGGATTTTTATTTTCAAGTATTCATCCCGATGAAATTTTAACTTTAAAAAAAAAAAATGCAAATGTGAGGTCTCATGTGCAGATGACGCCACGGAATCCATCTATGTAAACACATGTGCAGATGACGCCATGGAATCCATCTATGTAAACACATGTACAGATGACGCCATGGAATCCATCTATGTAAACACATGTACAGATGACGCCATGGAATCCATCTATGTACACACACGTACAGATGACGCCATGGAATCCATCTATGAACACACATGTACAGATGACGCCACGGAATCCATCTATGTACACACATGTACAGGTGACGCCATGGAATCCATCTATGTCAACACATGTACAGATGACGCCCTGGAATCCATCTATGTACACACACGTACAGATGACGCCACGGAATCCATCTATATACACACATGTACAGATGATGCCACGGAATCCATCTGTGTACACGCATGTCCATAAGAGGCCATGGGATCATGTAAGAGACCTACATTATGTGCTATGTATGCAATGCCTGGTGCATGTCTTAAAACAAGACGCCCCTTCCACGGCCCCCGCTTCTAGGAACAGGGCTGGGTTAAATGCAGTAAACTGTATAACTACACAGCGCCAACACACTGTAGTGAGACAATAAACTATTTAACAACACAACATCCACACACTATAGTGAGACACTAAGCTATTTAACAACACAGCATCAACACACTGCATAGTGAAACAATAATAGTCGCATCCATCAAGATAATCTTTTGTTATCCATGGGCGAGTTGTCTTATCTTGCAGTGCGAGGTTAACAGCGAGTCTTAAAATGTTGACTTTTCACTACTGTAAACTTATTGTGTGTTATTTCATTAATGCTCTTATTTGTCTTTAATTTAAGGAAAAGTAATTTTAGCCTTAGAATTTCAGCTTGAAATCTCAAACAAAATAAAAAGTCAATTTGCACGTTATTTTTTGTGGAACTGTGTGTCGTTGAGTTGACACGTTGAGTGCCCTAGAATACCTGTGAATTGTCTTATAACACCTGTTGACTGACTCAATTATAGAATACATGTAAAACGTCTCAGGGTACCTGTAAACCGTCTTATGATACCTGTAAACTGTCTTATATGACTTGTAAACTGTCTTGTGATACACGTAAACTGTCTTAGAGTACCTGTAAAGTGTCTGGTCCAGCAAGCAGCCAAACCTTACTTTACTCCGTGACTAAAGGGAGATTACTGTGACCGAAATTCAGCATAACCCAGGGGCCATTAGTGGCCATCTCGCTTTGACGTACACTCTCGCTATTTGGCCGTGACTGGCGTACGGCACGGAGTCTTGGATTTAAAGCTGTCCCCTTGGGTCTAATTGGGCCCTCCGGCCCACTAGCAACTAATTAGGCCCCTGGCCGAGCTTTACTTATCCTGAATCTGAACATTGTTCCACAGGACAATTTGTGTTAAAATCCTCTCTAATACATTCATTATATTAACATCATTTGTCATTGACACGATCTCTTTATTAACCCACACTATAAAGAGACAATCAACAAAGCCCTCGACGCACTCACTCACTTACTCACTCACTTACTCACTCACGCATCTCTCACTGACTCACTCACTTCCAACCACTCAATCACTCACAACCACTCAATCATCCACTCAATCATCCACCCATTTACTTACTAGCACAACCACCTACCCACTCAATCAATCATCAGCAAGCCCTCAATCACTCACCTATTCACCCACACATCCACTCACTTATCCACTTACTCACCTACCATTCAACTCACTCACTCACTCACGCACGCATCTCTCACTCACTCACTCACTCACTCACTCACTCACTCACTCACTCACGCATCTCTCAAAGACTCACTCACTTCCAACAACTCAATCACTCACAACCACTCAATCATCCACTCAATCATCCACCCATTTACTTACTAGCACAACCACCTACCCACTCAATCAATCATCCGCAAGCTCTCAATCACTCACCTATTCACCCACACATCCACTCACTTATCCACTTACTCACCTACCATTCAACTCACTCACTCACACTCATCCACTCACTCCCTTATTCACCCACTCACTCTCCCACAACGTCACTTGATCGTACCTGGACGAATGGTGAGTCCAGTCAGATCGCCCTCTATTCCTTCAAACTAGCTGTTCTCGCATCATTATCATATGTTACATTTACAACTAACAATAACAGCTGTCACCCATCAATCTCAGCTGACACAAAACACATTCAGCCAACGGCCACACATTGCAGCTAACACCAAATACATTCAGCCAACAGCCGTACATTGCCACTAACACCAAACACATTCAGCCAACAGCCGTACATTGCAGCTAACACCAAACACATTCAGCCAACAGCCGTACATTGCCGCTAACACCAAACACATTCAGCCAACAGCCGCACATTGCTGCTAACACCAAACACATTCAGCCAACAGCCGTACATTGCCGCTAACACCAAACACATTCAGCCAACAGCCGTACATTGCCGCCAACACCAAACACATTCAGCCAACAGCCGTACATTGCCGCCAACACCAAACACATTCAGCCAACAGCCGTGCATTGCCGCTAACACCAAACACATTCAGCCAACAGCCGTGCATTGCCGCTAACACCAAACACATTCAGCCAACAGCCGTGCATTGCCGCCAACAGCCGTGCATTGCCGCCAACACCAAACACATTCAGCCAACAGCCGTACATTGCCGCCAACACCAAACACATTCAGCCAACAGCCGTGCATTTCCGCTAACACCAAACACATTCAGCCAACAGCCGTACATTGCCACTAACACCAATTATATTCAGCCAACAGCCGTACATTGCCGCTAACACCAAACACATTCAGCCAACAGCAGTGCGTAGCAGCAGTAACACCCAAGAGTCACAGCTTCGCCTCGGTATGACATAAATTATACGGGCTACTGTAATCTCCGGGTATTTTATTAACAATTACGGACAACGCGCGCCGCACATGGCTGACATTTGGATATCTTTCCATCTGCATGTGTGCGAGACACGAGGGGGCGCTATACGGGCTTCTGGGGGGAGGAAAGAGCGAGAGTTTGTTTGTTTTATTACTTAACTAGCTATTGTCCGCCATCAATGCCGGCCGAAATGCTTAAGTCGCATCTATTAAAGTTATTTGAAAAAACACGCACTCACTCACTTTTTAAGAATCCAAATTAGTGTCACGCAGAGCATTATGCAGCGCCATCTGGTAGCCTTGGTGACATTGTCACACAGAGCATTATGTCAGCGCCATCTGGTAGCGTTAGTGACATTGTCACAGAGCATTATCCTGCCAGTGCCAACCTTTCTGCTGCCAGTGCCAACCTTTCTGCTGCCAGTGCCAACCTTTCTGCTGCCAGTGCCAAACTTTCTGCTACCAGTGCCAACCATTCTGCTGCCAGTGCCAACCATTCAGCTGCCAGTGCCAACCATTCTGCTGCCACTGCCAACCATTCAGCTGCCAGCGCCAACCTTTCTGCTGCCCATGCCAATAATTAGCCCGGGTCGAGGCTATGGTTTAAATTAACTTGAACAAACACAGCACAAAGAAATGAGTAGAGACTCAGACACTCTCCACACCAAATTGCGATTCAAGTCACGAGTCGTACTTTCAACCAGATACTCTCCAAACGTGTGTGTTTCATTGATCGCCGTGAACGTGAGTTTGAATCCTTTCAAGCAGGAAACTGTTTTCAAAAAGGCCGCAGAGACGTCGTGGGTGTTGAACTCAGTTTCTGTGGAAGAGACGTCTCTCGTCTTCTGGGGAATAAATGCATTTCTTTGATTGGAAACGACTAAGTCTATTTCAATCTTCTCATTAACAACTTTTAGGGGACGTGTAAAATATTTTTTTTTTCTATTAAGTGTTTGGTACCATGGTACCTAGAGTTTTTTTTTGGGGGGGGGGGGGGGGGGGGGGGGGGGGGTGGGTGGGTGTGGGGGGGTTTTAAACTCTACGTCAGTGGTCCCCCCGTTGGGAGCAGTGGAGCATAAAAATTGTAAATTATTCAATTTTGACTATTTGTGGGGGGGGGGGGGTGGGGGGGGGGTGGGGGTTGGGTGGGTGTAGGGAGATTTTAAACTCTACGTCAGTGGTCCCCACATTGTGAGCAGTGGAGCATAAAAATTGTAAATTATTCAATTTTGACTATTTGCAGAGTTATATACCAATGGTTTCTACGTGGCGTTGAGGGGGGAAAAAGAAAGAAAGAAAGAAAAAACCAAACACTTTAATTAGTATTTTATTTATTTTTTATCCAAATCCATCAATAAAAGATAACAATTATTCTCTATGTCACTGAGCATGTGCTAGGATTTTACATTTGGCGCCTTTAAGAAACGTGGATTCAGGAGGGGCGCCTGAATTATATATTTTTTAAAAAGCAACCCAGCCAGCCAGCCAGGCAGCCAGCCAGCCACGAACAAAATTGAAGTTAATGTAAAGGATTGAAAAAATAAAGACTTGCGCTTAATATTTAGGCGTAAAACGGGAGAGGGGGGTGGGGGAGAACAATAAATCCAATCAACTTACAATTCTAATACAACAATACGATGCTATATATTAATTTTATTCCAACATCATTATAATTTTTTTTTTATATACAATTTATTTTTAATGTGCTGCTAAATATAAATAAATATAGCGTCTCATAAATGATCGAGTCTTTTCCACCATTATTCATCCAATTGTTGAGTACCCCGAAACGGTCCTCTCGTATCCCCAAACGGTCCGCTCGTATCCCCAAACAGCCCGCCGCGTATCCCCAAACGGTCCGCTTGTATCCCCAAACGGTCCGCTCGTATCCCCAAACGGTCCGCTCGTATCCCAAAACAGCCCGCCGCGTATCCCGAAATGGTCCTCTCGTATCCCGAAATGGTCCTCTCGTATCCCCAAACGGTCCTCTCGTATCCCCAAACGGTCCGCTCGAATCCCCAACGTTCCGCTCGTATCCCACAACAGCCCGCCGCGTATCCCCAAACGGTCCGCTCGTATCCCGAAATGGTCCTCTCGTATCCCCAATCGGTCCCCTCGTATCCTCTCGTATCCCGAAATGGTCCTCTCGTATCCCCAAACGGTCCTCTCGTATCCCCAAACGGTCCGCTCGAATCCCCAACGTTCCGCTCGTATCCCAAAACAGCCCGCCGCGTATCCCCAAACGGTCCGCTCGTATCCCGAAATGGTCCTCTCGTATCCCCAAACGGTCCTCTCGTATCCCCAAACGGTCCGCTCGTATCCCCTAACGGTCCGCTCGTATCCCCAAACGGTCCGCCGCTTAGCTCCAGGGTTCTGGTAGAACTACATAATATTAAGCCGGAAGTGATTGTGTCAGACATCTTAAAGCTGCTTGATCCCCTGCTGCTAATCACCTCTACACCTCGAAGGAATGAATGCGAGAAATGCTTCACAGCTTTCCTTTCTAGAAATGAACTATCATTCAATTGATTCGTTTCCCGCTGGCATCTGTGTTTTAGTTAACACCCAGTGCCAAACGCATAACAACTCATCCCGAATTTATCCCCCCCCCCCCCCCCCCTTGCATCTCTCTTCGTGTCACCCATAACTGTCACCACTTTTCGACCAGCTAATCCTGTTATGAACTTTTTTTTGAAAGTTTCCGAGCGCCGTGTTGGGGGTCTCTTCGCCCCGCAGCTACGAAAGTAATCCCTGACGTGCCACAACTCCAGCGCCCCCCTCCCACCACACCCCCTTCCCCATAACGACGTTGAAT
This sequence comes from Lymnaea stagnalis, assembly GCA_964033795.1. Taxonomy (NCBI): domain Eukaryota; kingdom Metazoa; phylum Mollusca; class Gastropoda; family Lymnaeidae; genus Lymnaea; species Lymnaea stagnalis. The sequence continues at coordinate 1,401,107 of CAXITT010000028.1, read as the reverse complement.
GTAATAGGTGTGCTTGGAGACGCCCTCTTGACGCGAGTGGATGTTCTTTACATCACCATAACAATGTTGTGTGGGGCGGTTGACGGCCCGATGGAAATAGCCCAGATGGGAAATAGGTGAAAACAAATCTGTCTCGATACCTGCCGACGGGAGCAGACACGTGTTTCCAGGGGGCCACGACTCCGGGTTGTTTTCACACTGGACCTCAGTCTGGACATTGAGACGGCTCTTATGGTGGGTCAGATAAAAACCCTTGACCACTCGCACAGCGCCGCCTTGGAAAGTGCTTCGGCAGACGGGATATCGATTACGCCCCACTTGACACCACGACCCACTCTCTCTATCCAGATATTGGGATACACTTCTGAGTTCTTAAATCATTGTTAAATTTAAAGATTTTGACGTTAACAATTCTTCAGTTGTCCATTTACACTATGTTGGCAAAATGTTAGAAGTATGTTGGCACTATGTGTGACATTATTTCCCCAGGCTAGTGACAAGTGTGACATTATTTCCCCAGGCTAGTGACAAGTGTGGCATTATTTCCCCAGGCTAGTGACAAGTGTGACATTATTTCCCCAGGCTAGTGACAAGTGTGACATTATTTCCCAGGGCTAGTGACACGTGTGACGTCATTTCCCCAGGCTAGTGACAAGTGTGACAATATTTCCCCAGGCTAGTGACAAGTGTGACATTATTTACCCATGCTAGTGACAAGTGTGACAATATTTCCCCAGGCTAGTGACAAGTGTGACATTATTTCCCCAAGCTAGTGACAAGTGTGACAATATTTCCACGTCATCCCGTCTCTCCTTTTATCCTTGCCACTTCCGCCAACTTAAGAGTCAAATAGGACGATCTCCCATGTGACTCAGGAAACATGCATTGTAATCAAACGGCGTCATTTGTTTAGCCCCTGTCCTGAGTTCATCTTAGTGGAGTCAAGGGTCACATATAGCACCAAACCTGACACCCCTCCCCTTAGCACCAAACCTGACACCCCTCCCCTTAGTACCCAACCTGACACCCCTACCCGTAGACCAAACCTAACACCCCTCCTTGTAATACCATAACGGACACCCCTCCCAATAACATCAAACCTGACACCCCTCCCCAGAGGCTTAGTGAGGGGTGACAGGGGGGAGGACAGATGTCACCGGGCGCCAGCTAGTCAGGGGTGCCAAAATGTGCTTTGATATTATTTTATTGATGAAAATAATGGGTTTGAGAGTTGAAAAAAAGAAATGGGGGCGCTTTAAAATGGATCTTGTCCACGGGCGCCAAACACCCTCGCTACGCCTCTGCCCCTCCCCCAGCGACACCCTCCCTGTACCATCAATCGCGACACCCCTACCCGTTTCAAAAAAAATGTTTTTAGTATTATTCTTTGTATTTATTGTAATTTTGATATTTATACATTTAAAAACAAAAAAAGAATTCTTAAATATCTCTTGAATGGCTAGAAAGTTCAAGGTTTCTAAGATTTTTGCTTAACTTGCTCATCACATTAAAAAGACATTAAAAACAGAAAATAATTCATCTAGGAGAAACGAATCAATACTGAAACGTTCTTGTAAACACCCTACTCCATCAAGGCTAGATAAAAGGGATCTCTTGTCAGCTATCATATACGTTGGAGTTTATGCAACTTTTTAATCAAAGCCCGGGTAGCAAGATCTTTATGTCTTTAATCAATAATGGCTAGTAATAAATACACAACATAATCTTTATGAATCTGATAATGAGCGAAAGAAAGTATGGGAGAACCTGAGCAAAAAGGACGCAACAAAATAACGAGCGTGTCGGCAGGAAGCCTTCTTCGGCGAAAAAAAAACATAAAAGAAAAAAAATACAACTTAGCTGTTTCACTCATTTCCGTTTACTTACCTGATTGCAATCTCAAGGTGAATTGAAACATTGGGTCATTCATACTCTAAACAAGGTGAATTGAAACATTGAGTCATTCATACTCTAAACAACGTGAATTGAAACATTGGGTCATTCATATTCTAAACAAGGTGAATTAAAACATTGGGTCATTCATATCTTAAAAAAAGTGAATTGAAACATTGGGTCATTCATATTCTAAACAAGTTGAATTGAAACATTGGGTCATATATGATCTAAACAAGGTGAATTGAAACATTGGGTCATGCATGATCTAAACAAGGTGAATTGAAACATTGGGTCATTCATACTCTAAACAAGGTGAATTGAAACATTGGGTCATTCATATTCTAAACAAGGTGAATTGAAACATTGGGTCATTCATATTCTAAACAAGATGAATTGAAACATTGGGTCATTCATATTCTAAACAAGGTGAATTGAAACATTGGGTCATTCATATCCTAAAAAAAGTGAATTAAAACATTGGGTCATTCATATTCTAAACAAGTTGAATTGAAACATTGGGTCATATATGATCTAAACAAGGTGAATTGAAACATTGGGTCATGCATGATCTAAACAAGGTGAATTGAAACATTGGGTCATTCATACTCTAAACAAGGTGAATTGAAACATTGGGTCATTCATATTCTAAACAAGGTGAATTGAATCATTGGGTCATTCATATACTAAACAAGATGAATTGAAACATTGGGTCATTCATATTCTAAACAAGGTGAATTGAAACATTGGGTCATACATGATCTAAACAAGGTGAATTGAAACATTGGGTTATATATGATCTAAACAAGGTGAATTGAAACATTGGGTCATGCATGATCTAAACAAGGTGAATTGAAACATTGGGTCATGCATGATCTGAACAAGGTGAATTGAAACATTGGGTCATGCATGATCTGAACAAGGTGAATTGAAACATTGGGTCATGCATGATCTAAACAAGGTGAATTGAAACATTGGGTCATGCATGATCTAAACAAGGTGAATTGAAACATTGGGTCATGCATGATCTAAACAAGGTGAATTGAAACATTGGGTCATACATGATCTGAACAAGTTGAATTGAAACATTGGGTCATACATGATCTGAACAAGGTGAATTGAAACATTGGGTCATACATGATCTGAACAAGGTGACTTACGACCACCCAAACAGCGAGAGAGTGTCACCTAAAAGTCTGGAGCGAAAAAAAAACCAAGAAGATTTAAAAAAAAAAAAGAAGACCCAAACGCTGTAACAACACACGATTCTTGACACCCCCCCCCACCGCCCCATGTGCCCCCCTCATCCAGCGCGCCCTTCCCACCCCGTCGTTAACCTAATGTATTCAAGGAAGGCACCAGTATCAGAACCCGATGCTCACTTTGATGAGCGTACCTCAGAACAATATATCACTGTACAGGTCGTGCCTGACACGGCCACAGCTGTAGTCACAGCACAATACGCGACCACAGCTGAAGTCACGGCACAATACACGACCACTTACGAGCCATCTATCATCATTTCAATGGTGTTAAGACAGTGGTTCTCAAAGTTTTTTAAAATTATTATTATTTCTTAAAATAAACGAATGATTTGACTCGCATAGCGACGATGTAAGACGCGTAATCATGGAAACGTGATCAAACCTCTGACCAGATGAGACCCTCACACACCCACACGATGCCAAAAATTGTCGTTGGTGTGAGAGTAATCGGTCCATGGGCGCTTTGGGGGGTGGCCGGGGATGGGGGGGGGGGGGGGAACACCAACTCTTTGACAACCACGATCCATCACGGACGTAGCATTTATTTGCTGTGTGCGCGCCGTGCCACATGCAGTCGTAAACTGTAGACAAGATGGAGTAGCGAGACCCGGGTGTGATTTGCGTCCCGGCATCGTCTTACCTGCATGTCTGGGACAAGAACAATACCAGAAATCTAACAGGACAGCATTTAGCGGCTCGCTATAAGGGAAACCTCCCAGGCCCAAAGTATCGATGACCATGTGTTTATCCGGAGTCTTTGTGCTGTTTTTCTTTGGGATCGATGACCGATGCATCACAAAACAAAACATTGATTTCCGGGTAAGTTAGGGTATACTTCCGAATGTCGCCTGATCATTTCGACCCGATTCATCTAGATCTAAATAAAAGAAACGATGGGAATGACATGAAAAATACATTAATTAATAAAAAATAAATAAATTCACTCTACCATCCCCATGCAATGTTCCCTCTAAGGTTTGTTGGTTCGTGTGCTAAATCATAAAGTTGTGTGCAAAATTTTACAGCCTACAGACACAAACACAAACACAAACACACACTTAAGTGGAAATGAGCTGCCCGTTGAAAAACAGGGGAAAAATGATTTTTGTAAGGGTTGGGGTGAAAATTTGACAGAGTGCATTGTCATCGGCAACGAGTCTATGTGCCCAGTTTCAGTTCGATAGTATGCCAGGAAGCGGGTCAGTTAGCCGTGCAAAGATGTTGCCTTAAACACAGAAACACACACGAAGAAAAGCGACGTTAATATTAAGGATTTTTAAATAAAATTAATTGCCTGTCACTGTGTCATAACTACTGATAATTGTGTTCCTAAATAAAGCAAGTCAATAAAAATCCACACTATGAAAGCTACTTGAGTTCTCATGAGACAATATCAATACCATAGATTCTTGAATAAATGTTACTATGGTTATTTGGTAATATCGTCTTGGGATAAATTTCAAGTATCTAGCCCAGCGGTTATCAACCTGTGGGTCGCGACCCCTTTGGGGGTCGAAAGACCATCGGAAAACACATACACTCTACAGTTAAGAAGCAGCAACGATCATAATTTTGTGATTAGGGGGTCGCCACAACATGAGGAGCGGTGTTATAGGGTCGCGACATTAGGAATGTTGAGAACCACTGATCTAGGCTATCGTGCACTCCGAACCCCAACTCGTCACTGTGGCTATCTTGAAGGAATATAGCAGTTCTTAGATGCCATTTGACGGTATATTTTATACTGCTGGCCAGGGCTCTCTATAACAGAAAGAGCCTTACCTAGTGTACATTTAACTAGTGTATCTTAATTTGTAAGTTCATCATTATGTTTATGAAATTGTATGTACAGCGTGGTGAGCCCAGCCCTAGACCGGGGTACCGTCCTTTATAAAACCAACACTAAGAATAATACTAATATTGGGATTTAATTTTTTTATGGGGGGGGGGGCGCCGCAGGAAAACCCTTTTCACACAATCCACGAACACAAGAACTAGTGCATGGTATAGATCTAAACATGGCAAGGGGGACACCATGCAACTTGAGCCATTCATCCTGCAGTACTTGTACAATGGTGTAAACCCTAACTTGTTTAATGGTAGTCGTCAGTTCCACCAAATGGACAGACACCAACCAACTAGATAACTTCTCCAGTTATGTCGTAACAAAATACCTTGTGGTTGGTGGTGGTTGTTGGTTTTTGGATTTTTTTACATTTCATTTTTAAGATATATTTGTATATTCCACTGAGCGGAATATTGGTGCCCAGCGTTACATTTTGAGAGCCTCGTATGTTCTCTTGAAACATTTCAGTTTGTAGTAAATCAATCGCTTAAAAGGGCCGTAGGGAAAATTATTTTTTAAAGACTTCCGGGGAACCCTCCAGCTGTCACGGCTTTCAATACCGATAAATTGAGCTACAAAAATGAACTCCAAAAAAATTGAGCTAAAAAAAAAATGAGCTCCAATAAATTGAGCTAACAATGAGGTTCTCTCCCCCCCCCCCCCCCCCCCCCCCC
>CAXITT010000028.1:1374384-1395088 GCA_964033795.1 Lymnaea stagnalis | reverse complement strand
TTTTAAATTAAAAAGGTTGGCTCAAAAAAAAAATAAAAAGGGTAAAAAAAAAAAAAAAAGAAAAAAAACTCTTTAAAATAAAGAAATCATTTATTGAAATTTTTAATTTTCAAACCTGCTCCTCGAACCCTAAAAAAATAGGTATACAAAAAATCTACATGTAGTGTGCCTCTAAACAAAAAAAAAATGCCGATCCCTGGACTGGTGAACAATAAGTAGGTTAAGTCTCATTTGCGTAGCTAGAGTTTGTAGCCCTGGGGGAGGTCCGTGGGGGGATCTTTTCGCCCCTCATTTACCTTGTAAAATATGGACAATGAATCTATGGTAAGCCATATGTAGTACATGCAGAGCATGGGACTCGTTAATCTTGGATGGCAACTCGCCCAAGAGAAGGGAGACTCTGAAATCAAGCCCCGGGGATGGAGTACCCCGAGACGTATTCGACAACTCCTGCGACCTATAGAACGCACATAAAGCGCACTGAAACTGACACACACACACATACACACACACACACACTGCTGGTCATGTCAGTCTAATGCGTCATCCTGATCACTTTTCCGTCGTCTTGACTAAGTCTTGCCGTTGGAACAAATAGGCAAGGACGAGAGAGTGAGGCTGATGTATGGGGCGACTCTCCCTCACTTTGAACAAAATACAGCTCAAGTCAAGGCTGCTACTCCAGTCGAAGTCTTGGTCGTCTTCGCATGCAAAGGACGAACTGTGTATATATATACACAAACACATGCAGTTGATCGAAAGTGTCACCCTTTAAAAAGTGCCATCTAAGACTGACTGACCCCTCTGTCCCTCTTCTTACGCCATTCCAAGACCATTGGTCACTAGAGCGATGTTGATAATCGCCGTGCTCTGAGGCTTTGTTTTACCAGAGCATCGACCCAAACAATAAAATATAATTTAACTAGACAGAAAAAAAAATCACACACATGATTTTACATATAAATGATACATGTAAGAATATGAGAACCGCTCCAGGTAATCCGGGGGTGGGGGGTGGGGGGAGTCGAGAGTGGCGGGGGTTAATGCGTACAATTAGACTGAACAGTGTACAAGTCATTGACTCCCATGACTCCCACGTCCTTGTCAAATATCTTCGAGTCGCCGGGTTGTAGGTCAAATGTGACAAAAAGACGTAAAAGCGTTCACCCGGGATCACATCTGGCCTGTGTTCACCTGGGATCACATCTGGCCTGTGTTCACCTGGGATCACATCTGGCCTGTGTTCACCTGGGATCACATCTGGCCTGTGTTCACCTGGGATCACATCTGGCCTGTGTTCACCCGGGATCACATCTGGCCTGTGTTCACCCGGGATCACATCTGGCCTGTGTTCACCCGGGATCACATCTGGCCTGTGTTCACCCGGGATCACATCTGGCCTGTGTTCACCTGGGATCACATCTGGCCTGTGTTCACCTGGGATCACATCTGGCCTGTGTTCACCTGGGATCACATCTGGACTGCCAATGTCAACTGCTGTTGTTTACTTGGTTACAAAAAAATAAATACAATTTAAAAAAGAAAAAAAAACCAATGGCCCCCAGACGGTATATTTTTTACGGCGCCTGGTTATGCAACTAAGCATTTAACGAGAACGAGTTGGGAGTTGTGGGGGGGGGGTAATTTTTTAGTGCGTAAAACAAAATAACTTTTTTGACCTGTGACGTGTGTAGAGCCCTGAGTTAGGGTGACATCTTTTATGTGGTTGATTTAGGTTAAGTTTTTAATTACAGGTGGCAATTGAATGCAAGGTCGCTTGTGGACATGTTAGTGCGGTACAAACTAGACAAGCTAGTGTGGTACAAACTAGACAAGCTAGTGTGGTACAAACTAGACAAGCTAGTGTGGTACAAACTGAACATGTTAGTGCGGTACAAACCAGACAAGCTAGTGCGGTACAAAATGTAATGTACTTGCTGTATCTCAGATAGTGCGCCAGTTAAAATGTGATATGATACAAAAATTGAATAAGGTTAAGTACATTGTTTAAATGACAACTAAGTGACAAAGAGTACCTTAGTTTCTATGGTGTACATACACTGGCTTACGGTATGATGAGTTACATAATGTACAGGTTACGAATCGATTGCACTCCGGATTCATCGACGGCAGTGACTGTCATGGAGGTGAGACGATAGCTACAGTTAGAAAACTAAATGAGTTATCATCATCAGTGGCGCTACAGCCCAAGTACGGTCCCGGCCTGCTCCACCACATCCTTCCATTTGGATCGATCCGTGGCTTTCCGCCTCCACGCGCGAAGCCCCAATTGGTGTGAATCCTTCTCTTCATCGTCGATCCATCTCAGCCTTGGGCGACCAGTGAGTCGTCTACCTCCAGGTTTCTGCTTGTATGTCACTTTCGCTGCTCTACCATCCGACATCCTTAAGAGTATCTAGCGCAGTCTGCCTTTTTAAAAAAAAAAAATAATTGCGACTATTGGTGGGTCTTTGTACAAATGATACAACTGATAAATAAGTTAAGCACTTTTAATTATTAAAAATAGATAATTTTAACACTTTAAATTATAATTTTAAAAAAAGAAAAAAATTATTTTAATTCACAAAAATCTATTTTCTTTTAGTTTAAAAGTCGGTCTTGATTTTTTAAAGTTCATATTTATGTACCATCAGTCACTGAAGTTAATACCGTAGTGGGGGAAGCATATTTTGGTTAAGAGCAGCAAATGAATAAACATGTTTGAAAACGCCAGCCACTATAATTAAAAACGGAGAATTAAAATTTCGCTTTTTTAAACTTGAAAAATAGCGTAAACCCGTTGTATCCTTATTTCAAGAAACGCAACTCTGCATAATAAACATTCCATGTGTCGATTGTCTCCTTTTAATTTTCCTACTCTTTTTCTCAAGAAAAAAAAAAAAACAACCCAATAAATAAAAAAAAGAACCGAATAAAAGGTGGATCAACAATGGGTCATCACTGACGTGTTGACCTGAAACAAGAAAATAGCACTACGAGAAAGGAGGTCATGTATCTATTAATAAACTTAAAGAGGCTGATTTTGTTGTCCTTTTTTTTTTTTTTCTCCGAATACCGGAAGTATTTCCATGTGGCGTCTTGTTTCCTTTTCCAAATCGAAAGGCAACTTCCCATTTTTTTTTTTTTTTCCGAATACCGGAAGTATTTCCATGAGGAATATTGTTTCCTTTTCCAAAACGAAAGGCAACTTCCCATTTTTTTTTTTTTTCGGAATAGGGAATTCTTGGATCTACCAAAAAATGTCTAAGATTAAAAATCGCCATCGACATTAAGAATTTCTACCCAATTATCGTACTAAAACATTATGTGGACCGCAGTGAACACACACTGATCACGTTACTTGGATTAAAACGTTGCTATACATTGGCATGTTACAAATATTATTGTATACCATGATGCAGGGAATTGAGTTTTCCCTTTGCAGTACTTGATCATTTGCTGGTCCAACAATTTGGAACGCCCTTCCAGTCGATCTCAGAAACAATCAGACACTGGAGTCCTTTAAAACCGATTTAAAGGCACCTTTATTTCGCAAACACCTCCTGGGATGATTGTCTACCATATTTTCCATTTAATGCATATTAGCTGTGTTGCTCCCGGGTTGAAATGGGTTGAAAGACTTTGACATTGTATGCTTGTAATTAGTTTTTGTAGTGTTGCGTTTGTTTTAAATGTAGTAAATTATACTTTTTTTTCGATACAGATTTGACTAAAACGCCACTTTATTTTTATTTAAACATTTGTGTAAGCAAATATATCTTTCTTTAAAGTGTAATTTGCGTGCTGGTCAAGTCAATGGTGTGATGGTGAAGTCAATGGTGGGATGGTGAAGTCAATGGTGGGATGGTGAAGTCAATGGTGTGCTGGTGAAGTCAATGGTGTGATGGTGAAGTCATTGATGTGATGGTAAGGAAATTGGTGTGATGGTGAAGTTATTTATGTGATGGTGAAGTCATTTATGTGATGGTGAAGTAATTGGCGTGATGGTGAAGTCATTGTTGTGCTGGTGAAATCATTGGTGTGCTGGTGAAGTCATTGGTGTGCTGGTGAAATCATTGGTGTGCTGGTGAAGTCATTGGTGTGCTTGTGAAGTCATTGGTTTGCTGGTGAAATCATTTGTGTGCTTGTGAAGTCATTGGTTTGCTGGTGAAATCATTAATATGCTGGTGAAGTCATTGGTGTGCTTGTGAAGTCATTGGTGTGCTGGGGAAATCATTGGTGTGCAGGTGAAGTCATTGGTGTGCTGGTGAAATCATTGGTCGACTGGTGAAATCATTGGTCGACTGGTGAAATCATTGGTCGACTGGTGAAATCATTGGTCGACTGGTGAAATCATTGGTCGACTGGTGAAATCATTGGTCTACTGGTGAAATCATTTGTCGACTTGTGAAATCACTGGTCGACTGGTGAAATCATTGGTCGACTGGTGAAATCATTGGTCGACTGGTGAAATCATTGGTCGACTGGTGAAATCATTGGTGTGCTGGTGAAATCATTGGTCGACTGGTGAAATCATTGGTCGACTGGTGAAATCATTGGTCGACTGGTGAAATCATTGGTCGACTGGTGAAATCATTGGTCGACTGGTGAAATCATTGGTGTGCTGGTGAAATCATTGGTCGACTGGTAAAATCATTGGTCGACTGGCGAAATCATTGGTCGACTGGTGAAATCATTGGTCGACTGGTGAAATCATTTGTCGACTGGTGAAATCATTGGACGACTGGTGAAATCATTGGTCGACTGGTGAAATCATTGGTGTGCTGGTGAAATCATTTGTCGACTGGTGAAATCATTTGGCGGGACCAATATGGGCCAACGGCTAACAACATATAAACCATAACTTAGCTTAAGCGCATATTCATAAAGTAAATTTTGCATAGTTGTATTTTCTTTTTTAAAATCTGACTCGATCAGCATATCCTACTGTCAATCAGCATATCCTACTGTCAATCAGCATATCCTACTGTCAATCAGCATATCCTACTGTCATACATTTGAAACATACCAAAAAATTTTATTATTTTTCTTTTTGTTGATAAAATATCACTAACGAATAATATTATGTATCCCTTAAAACTATAATTTCCCACATTTTTCATATCGTATGTCAGTATATAGTAAGTCATAAAAATGCCATTAATCTTAACCGACGTGAAGCCGGGTGGCTCTCCTGAAGACGGCCGCCACGTAGGTTCGCTGAGTCTTGTAAACCAGAATTTTTTTTTTTTTTTTTTTTTTTTTTAAATTTAAAAAAAAGGGAAAAAATACAAAAATTCCTGCATACCTCATGGTTAACGCCTGGGTACTACTATGACGGCAGTCTATCGGGATGTGCCCATTGTGCCGGGCAGTCTCAAAACAATAGTCACAAGTGAAACGCTAGCTGAATCCAAGACAGAAGCTGCCGTGTAAGTAGCAACCGTCGTGTAAGTGGCAGCCGAGCCCGGCGCAACGCCAGCGTCATAGACTTAGTTGTGGTTTATGACTTAGGGTGACTTAAACTGACAGAGGTGGCTTCGCCCCGACACCTTTTTGACAGTCATTAGATATGCTAGCTGGCAACTTCTGCCTTATCGCTTCATCTCCAGGCCTACTGTTTCCCGGGGGCGGATTCCATCGGGATATACCATCGCCATTGTTCGGGTGACCGTGTATTTAGTGAATGGTGTGGCGCGGGCGGCAGGCACCCGGAGGGGGGGGGGTTGCCATAACCAGGTGGAATTAAGCAACTTGGCCGGGATGACACAGCTCTGACAGGTGATCTTTTCGGAAATCACATGCGCCAGGTGAACCCTTCAGAGATGACGTCTCTAAGTGAACACTTCCCAGGCATTGATCCAAGATGGCGCCAAATGCAGGCGGCAAATGTTAACTGCTAGGTGTAAAAAAATAATAATATATATACATAACTTTAAATTTTGTTGAAATTAAGTCAAATGATTCGTCTGATTTAAAGAACATTTCTCTACAACAGGCCTGCACAACATACGGCCTCCACAACATAAGGCCTGCACATCATACGGCCCGCACAACATACGGCCCGCGAAGTAACGAAATTTTCTTTATTATTATTTTCTTAGTAGCTTTCCCCCTATCCTATTTTCTTTCGCCCGCACAAGTTTTTCATAAAGTAATACGGCCCGCACAAGTTTTTCATAAAGTAATACTTCCCGCCCAAGTTTTTCATAAAGTAATACGGCCCGCACAACTTTTTCATAAAGTAATACGGCCCGCACAAGTTTTTCATAAAGTTATACTTCCCGCCCAAGTTTTTCATAAAGTAATACGGCCCGCACAAGTTTTTCATAAAGTAATACGGCCCGCACAAGTTTTTCATAAAGTAATACGGCCCGCACAAGTTTTTCATAAAGTAATACGGCCCGCACAAGTTTTTCATAAAGTAATACGGCCCGCCCAAGTTTTTCATAAAGTAATACTTCCCGCCCAAGTTTTTCATAAAGTAATACGGCCCGCCTTACATTTTGAGTTGTGCAGGCCTGAAATTATGGCCCCCAACATACAAGTAAGTGTATATTTTGACATATCTTAATCCCGTTGTTTAAAATGACATCTTAAGAGCTTTGCGCAGTTACACACCATGTGCATGTCGCGGCCATTTCGCTGTTCTGTCCCGTTTAAGACAACCTATTCGGCAGTACATTTCACTGTTCTGTCGTGTTTACGATAACCTATTCGGCAGTACATTTCGCTGTTCTGTCGTGTTTACTATAACCTATTCGGCAGTTCACTCCGCTGTTCCGTCGTCTTTGCGACAACCTATTCATTCTGTTGTTCGTAAGAGAAAACGAAAGTGTTTAGTTATTTGTCTAAGTTCTGACGGTCACCCTAATTTTCTGATCATTCACGGAGCCTGTTGCGCAGTTTGTAATCCCGAATTGCAAACACATCGCACATATTCGAATTTTTTCTATTTTGACGTCTGCTGCAGTCTTGCTTTCTTTCTCTCCCTTGTCTCTCTCTCTTTCTCTCATGAGTCTTCCTTTCCTTCTATCACTTGTCTCTCTTTCTCTCTCTCTCATGAGTCTTGCTTTCTTTCTCCCCCTTGTCTCTCTTTCTTTCTCTCACGAGTCTTTCTTTCTTCCTATCCCTTGTCTCTCTCTCTTTCTCTCATGAGTCTTCCTTTCTTCCTATCCCTTGTCTCTCTTTCTCTCTCTCATGAGTCTTGCTTTCTTTCTCTCCCTTGTCTTTATTTCTTTCTCTCCTGAACCCTTGCTTTCTTTCGCTACTATGTCTTGCTTTCTTTCTCTCCTGTGTCTCGTTTTCTTTCGCTTCCGTATCTCGCTTTCTTTCTCTCCTATTGTCTTGCTTTCTTTCTCGCCAGTGTCTCGCTTCCTTTCTATCCTATTGTCTTGCTTTCTTTCTCGCCAGTGTCTCGCTTTCTTTCTCTCTCACGTCTTCCATTCCCACCTACGTCTGCTGTTATTCCTTGTCTGTTTGACATTTTGTCTCAAGATAGACACATGTTTGTATCAAGAGGGACACGCGTTTGTCTCAAGATAGACACATGTTTGTAAATATTGCCAAAACGCAGAAGAAAAGGAATCCTGAAGTTGAAACATGCACAGAAGTGTATGTCAGGCCAACTATTTATATCTATATTGACGCGCATGGATCTTATGTCTGGAGATAAATATTGGCATAACGCGGTATTTCATTTTTTTTTCACTCGGCTATTCCAAAAACCATTCTGGTGCAACTCATTTATTTATAAAATGCCATAAATATTTGTATTTTTTGTATGAAATTTTTATTGTGAGAACTAGTTTAAAAATCGCTGCCCCCAAAATAAATAAATTAAAAAATCAAAATAGTAGCCAACTATTATGGGATTATACCATTATGACATATTGAATGAAAGCAGTCGATAATTGATTTAAAACCACTGTTATTTTATTTTTCTAGATCGTGCACGTCCTGGAGTTAGCTAGGTTGTGAGTAGTATTAAATTGCAGCCAGGTTGTCAGTAGTTGTTAAATTGTAGCTTGGTTGTGAGTAGTTGTTAAATTGTAGCTTGGTTGTGAGTAGTTATTAAATTGTATTTTGGTTGTGATTATTCTTAAATTATTGAGTTTGGTTTACCCATAAACTTTTTTGCCCAATTTAAAATCATCCAAGTTCTTCAAACCTGATGTTGGTTGATTTCCGTTGTAGACGACCATCTGTTGTTACTGGACTGCACTTGAAAATTGACAAGGACCACGGTTCCCTTTCAATAGTGCATGGTCTCCCTTGACCATTAGACCGTACTTCATGTTTTTTGCATTTAACATACATAGTTCCCCTTTGAGCATTTAAACAAACATGGTTAACCTTTACCTTTAAAATGTGCATGCGCCATTCCTGAGCTGTTTCAATGACTATCTTGACCTATAACGATAATCATCTTGACCTATAACAATGATCATATTGACCTATAACGTTTACTATCTTGACCAATAACGATGACCATCTTGACCTATAACGATGACTATCTTGACCTATAACGATGACTATCTTGACCTATAACGATGACTATCGTGACCTATAACGATGACTATCGTGACCTATAACGATGACTATCGTGACCTATAACGATGACTATCGTGACCTATAACGATGACTATCGTGACCTATAACGATGACCGTCTTGACCAACAACGATGATCATCTTGACCTATAACGATGACCACCAATTCTAGTTTTCACGACCATAGACCCCTAACCGTAACAGACATAAATAATATCATAACATGAAAGCTAGAAGACACGCCTCCTGAATCTCCGCACATTCTCTCAACCATCTAGTTTTGTTTTTTTAATTCTCTACAAGCACCCATCTGTGCCCCTCACACAACTACACCTACCTTTACACGCAGCTCCCCCCCCCCAACAAATCCTAGCGTGCACCCATGCACCTGTCCTCCATAACGTCCCTGATACCAACAGATGACCAGCTCACATCCCTCTGCCACATTGCAACAGTCGGTACCAGCGATTGACGTGGTTCCCTGCGATGTTGAGTCTCACGCACACAAAAAGAAGAAAGTAAAAGGCGGGTCGCTCTACCTGGATTCAAACTGTTATCTCTCACGCCGACTCGGTTCACCTCTGTAAATATATTCTTTACTGGAAAATTGTTTCATCCTGTCATCCGTGATAGCAAACAGGGAGTTTTTCATCTTGTCCCTGGCGTACTCGCTGCTCCGGGCCACTCGGGCCGGTCTTTTCAAGTCGCACGGCGATGACTCCTCCTCAGAGGCCGGCGGTGTTGTTCTAAGCGAGCCTCGCAGGTCTGCGAGATCAACAAGCGCTGCCATCTCATGGGCACACTACTGGCAAGGAGCCGGTGGAAACTACTCCAACATATGGGCAGATAGCAGCCACGAGTATCGGCGTCCACGCAGGGGTCTGTCGAGTACTCCTTACACACGTCATTTAGATTAGCAGACGGAGTGAAACATTGGTGGGTATCGTATCCGCCCATGGGGTCTGTCGAGTACTTTTTACACGTGTAATTTAGATTAGCAGACGGGGTGAAACATCAACTGGTATCGTATGGACAATGCGGTCTGTCGAGTACGGCAAACACGCAGAGTTTAAAAATAAAAAAATTACCGGATTTGCCGACGTGGCGGCACTTAAGTCACAAACCCTTTTTGAATATTTAGATTTCAGCATAAAAGACGAAAATTAAGCGGACGTTTCGGCATGATGCCTTCTTCAGCAAACTATACAATTCAACAAACAACAGATGAAGTTAAATTAAAAGACAAATCCCATTGACTGTAACTTGAGATCTTCGATACACAAACGTTTTGATTTTTAAAATTAAAATTTATCCTTTGTTTATTGTGATCTTAGTTTTTTTTTCCCCCCTTCAATCTTATCTTTATTTTTTGGTATTTTTAACCCCAATCCAATCCACGTCTGATTTTCGGCTTGGAACTTATCCTGATGACATGCGCAGTTCTTGCTGTCTTGTACCTTGCCGTGTTCTCACACTGGATGAAACTTACCGTGATGACATGAGCAGTTCTTGCTGTCTTGTACCTTGCCGTGTTCTCACACTGGATGAAACTTACCGTGAGGACATGAGCAGTTCTTGCTGTCTTGTACCTTGCCGTGTTCTCAGACTGGCTGAAACTTACCGTGAGGACATGAGCAGTTCTTGCTGTCTTGTACCTTGCCGTGTTCTCAGACTGGCTGAAACTTACCGTGAGGACATGAGCAGTTCTTGCTGTCTTGTACCTTGCCGTGTTCTCACACTGGATGAAACTTACCGTGAGGACATGAGCAGTTCTTGCTGTCTTGTACCTTGCCGTGTTCTCAGACTGGCTGAAACTTACCGTGATGACATGCGCAGTTCGATAGTAACCTTTTGAATTAAAATGTTACAGTGGTGTGGCTTTATTTTCAAAGATGCCGTCCAATTTTCTATTTTTAAAAAAAAATAATTCGATCCCAGACCAAAAAAATTATGAGAACCGATTCTTTTTACCGACGCCATTAAAAGGACATTTTTTCCGGTTTAATTGAATGGGCACAATTTCAGAATGATTTACCGATCATAACAATATTGTATGTCACCTTGGCAACTTAGACGATGGCAAGTAATAAACATTATTTTCTAACATTAAGAACACACATTCAATGAAATCAAAGCAGCGTCTCTAGTATAAAGCAGATTCATAGTTAAGGCCCGTCATGCAACTGTTAAACAGACGGGAAGTATATCTCGTAAATCTTGACACATAGTGGGAAAAGTGATTTTAAAATATTTTTTTTACCTTTCAGTCTTCACGTGAAAGAAAAGAGGTCGCACATTTTTGTATTTTTAAATAGATTAAAATCTGTGTTCATTAATACCATATTCATCGGTCTATATTTCCCGCCATTCACCTTTCCAGGTACCTCGGGGTCGCCAGCTCGTACCAAATTCTCGCAGACGAGGTCAGGCATACGCCGCAGCACGGATGCTCAAGCCTTCAGTTCCTGCAGCCCCACCAGCGAGACATCTGCGGGAACGACGGGAAGCTGCTCGACGTCATCAGGAACGGCGCCTCCATGGGCATTGACGAGTGCCAGTATCAGTTCCGTGATAGAAGGTGGAACTGCTCTACCAATAACAGTACCGACGTCTTTGGGAAGGTTTTATATATCAGTAAGTAGGGATCGAAAAGTTACAGACACATATATATGTATCAGTATAGATAGATGGAAAGGTTTGTCCATATCAATAAGTATAAACGGAACGTTTTTATAGATCAGTTAGTAGGGATGTAAATACTTTATAATATATATATATATGTATGTATGTATGTATGTATATATATTGGTTAGTAATATCAAGAATGAAAAAGATTGACCTTCAGGAATTTGGTGAGCTTTCTGTGGTAAAAAATTTAATTGTCTTTGTTGATTTTATGGGAATGAGGGAATGAGTGACCATGCATAAGGATAGGCAAAGTGAAAATACGATGCACCTATTTCTTTCCGTTCCTGAGATAACCGCAGAGGTCACTGGTGACCTACTGATCATGAAAGGTTGTATTGTCATTAAAAAAAGCTTTATATTTATTAAAACGTTTAACTTTTTAAAAGATATTGTTTAAATATTACGACATTGCAATCAATTATATACTCACGTTGTACTCACCGGCTGGACCCTGCGTTCATCAGCTGGACCATGTCGTTATCAGCTGGACCATGTCGTCATCATCTGGACTATGCATGGGTTTATCAGCTGGACAATGGGCTCATCAGCGGGACCATAGGTTGATCAGCTGGACTATGGGTTCATCAGCTGGACCATGGGTTCATCAGCTGGACTATGTCGGTCATCAGCTGGACTATGGGTTCATCAGCTGGACCATGTCTTCATCATCTGGATCATGGGTTAGCTGGACCATGGGTTCATCAACTGGACCATGGGTTCATCAGCTGGACCATAGGTTGATCAGCTGGACTATGGGTTCATCAGCTGGACCATGGGTTCATCAGCTGGACCATGGGGTCATCAGCTGGACCATGTCGTCATCAGCTGGACCATGGGTTCTTCAGATTGACCATGTCGTCATCGGCTGGACCGTGTCGTCATCAGCAGGACCATGGGTTCATTTATCAATTTTTACTGATGTATTTTTTTCTTAGAAGTAAGTCCCCGGAGTAGTTTAGTGTCATGCAAATGTATCAATCGTTTATAGGAAGTATTCCACACAATGATGAAACCCATTAAACACTACAATTAAAAATAACTGCGTAATCCAACAATCAGAATAAAACAATCTGACTCGTCTTCATTCAAACCCCCACCCCACCCCATCCACGTTGGCGCTTTATTTTAAGAAGAATTTTCCCGTTAAAAGATTTTTTTTCTGGCAAGTGAGCGATCACGACTTCAAACACTTGCCAGGATAGCCGCGTCAACGGAAATATCCGGCACTCGGCATGAAGACATCCGGCCCTACGGTAATCTCATCACCACGATCCCCTTGAAGGCCTCGTCCGGGATCCATCTCTTTTCAGCGACAATTATGAAGAGCAAATTTAAGTTTCAATTCACGCGGACAACTTCAAAGACTTGAACCCACGAACCACAAGGAAGGAGGATCATTGAGCTTGGCGCGCGTATCCGCTCAACCTACACACCACCCCCCCCCCCCAAACCCCCGCGCTTCGGGGAATAAAAAAACGCATGCGTCTGAAATGAAATGTCCCCATGTAGCGAACCCCCCCCCTCCCCGGGGTCCAGCCCTACACGTATTTAATGACGGGTACATTGGCAACTAAAACTGTTCTCTAGATCTACAACATAAAATGGTTGCGAGTGGGGGAAAAAACATCTTTCCTTTTATTATTCGTTAAGGTGCAACATGCGAGTCAGANAAAAAAAAAAAAAAAAAAAGAAGAGGTCGCCCACCCATACATTGGTATTGAATAGGGCTGAGAATCAAATAAATGAACACGAGTGCGAGGGCAGGGGTGGGGGGGGGGACAAGAGGGTGGATGAAATCTTGAAACTAAAGGAGATCCGTGTTTTGTGGGGGGGGGAGGGGGGGGAGTGATAGGGTGTAGTGTACAGAAGTCCCGTCCCGCCCGCCCGCCCGCCCCCCCCTCCCCCCGCAAACGACACCGCTGTGTTTGCCAACGTTATTAGCGGACACACGAAAACCGGAGGAGATTGTTGGATCTAAAAGAATCCCCAGGAGAACTCCCGGCCAGGGCACCGCCATGTTTGCACCCGTCGGGGACCGCTCGTGAGCGTGCACCTTGTCACGGGTTCAAGCGACCCCCTCAGAATCTATGGTTCCCTCGCGACCGTCTCGGGAGCAGATCTGATCGCTTCTATCTGGGACGGCGGCCCTCTAGAGAAAAGTCACTTAGAATAAACACGAATTTGCTTTCCTCCGACGTCCGTGGGCCTCGACTGTGAGAAGAGCCACGAACCTTGAAGGGTCTCCCGGTTTGGGAAAGGGGGGGGGGGGCTTATCGTCCGGAGACGCACGCTCCTCCTTATTGTTTCCAGCTATCTCATACAGCCGGACCTGGCCGGGCCTTCCTCGACCCCCCCCCCACCCCATCCGGGTCAACGCTACCGTTTACACAGCTATCTTCTTCCAATGTGGCCTAGCCGGTGGTAATTCCGGTCCGTTCGGTGGTGTATAGCAATCAATTATCAGGCGGTGTCCGACGGCCGCCGGAACAATAACGGAGGAGTTCTATGCTCTTTT
Organism: Lymnaea stagnalis; assembly: GCA_964033795.1. Classification (NCBI taxonomy): domain Eukaryota; kingdom Metazoa; phylum Mollusca; class Gastropoda; family Lymnaeidae; genus Lymnaea; species Lymnaea stagnalis. Next base: position 1,381,334 of record CAXITT010000028.1, on the reverse strand, counting down.
CTTGGCGAGTTCCCTTTCCACGACGGATGAGTTTCAAAAGATGATCTCGTTACTTAATCAGAGCAGCTTTCTTTGGGTGCACTACAGCTGTTAAATATTTTACTGCTATTTTTTTAAAGCTTTTTTTTCATAAGGCAGTAAAATATGCTTTAAAAAAAAAAAGCGAACTCCTGTTGGTGAAGGTGAAGGGTAGACGCACACTTTACGTGTGTGCCTATTACAGGCCCAACACAGCAGATGAACCAAGCCTGAGAAGGCTTGATGTGTCACTTCAGAGAGCAATGCAGTCTAAGAACGTTTCTCTCCTTATAGGGGGAGATTTCAACATTCCTGGTTGGGACTGGCAGAGTCCTGCTTTGAAGCCCAAGTCCCCATACCCGGTCCTACATTCTGAATTCATGGAGATAATTAACAACCATGGTCTGGAACAGATGGTTAAAGAACCCACGCGAGGGGAAAACACTCTCGACCTACTCCTCACTAATAGTCCACATCTCATCCCAAGAGTAGAAGTCATCCCCGGAATATCAGACCACTGCATACCGTACTGCGAATTTCAAGTCAGCGTGCTAAAAAAGAAACAGGCTGTGCGAGAAATCCCTATTTATTCAAAGGCAGACTGGGATAGCCTGAGAAGGGCAACGACTGAACTGAGTTCAAACATGCATGAGATTCAGGGTAATGCGACAACAGAAGAGCTGTGGATGAAATTCAATCACTGATGCAGTGAAGAAATTCATACCGAAGACCTCAAAACCGAAGACTAATCAACCATGGGTTACGGCTGAAATCCAAAGGCTCATACACAGGAGAGACCGCCAGTACAAACGTATGAAGAAGAATGGGTCGGTCGATATGAAAGCCGAAATACTGAGGCTCCGAAGAACCATCACACGCTTACTGCGCAGATCCTACTGGAACTACCTGAACGGCATCTTCTCAGAGGAAGATACTACCGCCAAGAACAAGCGGTTCTGGAGCTATGTAAAGCATCAAAGGTCAACAAACATCGGGGTTTCCCCCCTGAGATGTGAAGGCAAGTTGACGTCAGAACCCAGAGAACAGGCGGACATACTCAATCAACAGTTCCAGTCGGTCTTTGGGGATGGTAGAGAGTACTCAGAAGTTGAGTTTCTTCTGAAGACCAACATGACGAGCACAGCCTACCCCACCATGGAAGATATCCAGATTTCAGAGAAGGGTGTGCTGGAACTCCTTAAAAACATTAAACCCTACAAGGAATGTGGTCCTAACAACATCAAAACACGAGTGCTAAAAGAACTGGCCAATGAAATCGCTCCTGCATTAACAATCCTCTTCCAATCGTCGCTATTCACAGGTAACGTTCCAACTGACTGGAGAACAGCATATGTCACTCCAATCTACAAAAAAGGAGAGCATTACGACCCAGCCAATTACCGCCCTGTATCCCTCACTAGCGTTGTATGTAAACTATTGAAGCACATAATCGTAAGCGCGGTCATGAATCACCTGGAAAGACACAATATACTCAATGACTGTCAGCATGGCTTTCGAGTCAACAGATCATGCGATACCCAACTCCTTGAATTTGCTGAAGAATTGACGACCAACTTGGAGAACAGCAAGCAGACTGATGTGCTTGTGCTGGACTTTTCAAAAGCGTTTGACCGTGTCAACCATAGCTTGCTATTACACAAACTGCAGAGATATGGGATCCAAAGCACTACCAAAACATGGATCTCTAGCTTCCTCAGCACCGATGCCAGGCAGTAGTGGTAGTTGGCAAAACCTCCTCCTATGTCGGTGTTAAGTCAGGGGTCCCCCAGGGCTCAGTGCTAGGCCCTTGTTTGTTCCTAGCATATATCAATGATCTGCCCGAGAAGCTGACCTCTCAAGCAAGACTGTTCGCAGACGACACTGCGGTATATAGGACAATCGTAAACAGCTCTGACCAGAGCCAGCTTCAACAAGACCTCAATCGGTTAGCTGAGTGGGAGATGAGCTGGGACATGGAATTTCATCCCGTCAAGTGCCAGACCCTGTCAGTCTCCAGAAGCAGATTCCCTCTAAACCACTCTTACGAACTGCATGGCCATATTCTTGAGCAAGTTTCCTCCGTAAAGTACTTGGGTGTTACCATTCAAAGAGAGGTCCGCTGGGACGAGCACATTAACAGTGTGTGTGCAACCAGGCAAACAAGACCCTGGGGTTCCTAAGGCGCAATCTGAAGATCGGAAACTCAAGCATGAAAGAAAAAGCTTATAAAGCCTTTGTCCGGCCTATTTTAGAGTACGCTTCTACAGTCGGGGACCCATTTACCCAGAAAAGCATCGACAGGTTGGAGGCTGTCCAGCGACGAGCAGCACGCTTTGTCATGAACCGTTACAGAAGCACCTCGAGTGTTGGCAGCATGCTGGAAACACTGGGCTGGTCTACATTGGATGAACGACGACGACTATCCAGGCTCACCATGTTGTACAAGATCAAAAATGGGCTGGTCCACTGCTCCGGAATCAAACAGAAACTCGTTCATCTTCCCCCCAGACTGCGACGAAGCCACGACAGACAGTTCCGGCTGGTAAAAACAAGTACAAAGTACAGGAGCTCCTCATTCCTGCCGAAGACAGTAGGGGGCTGGAACAAGCTTCCAAAAGCAACAGTTGAGGCGGCTACACTCGATACATTTGTGTCTATTGCGTCCCGTATTCCAACCCCCACTTCGTAACACCACTGCTGAGTCACCCTTGCAACCAGTGAAGCATCCCATTGAAACCCATGCACAGTAACATCGCAAACCCCTCTGAAACATAGGAGCCAGAATGATCAATTCATTGATCGTGGGCCCTCAAAATAAAGAAGAAGAAGAAGAAATTTAAACTACTGTAAAACGCTGTTTGAAAGAAAAAAAAAATGTTAAAAAAAAAAATTAAAGATCCATCCATTCTTAGCTCTCCAACTACTTTTGCAATAATTGATGCATTTTGAAACAATTGATCTGTATGTTATGACAGTAACTCGTTGACAGTTGAAGTCGGCTCTTTTGGATGGGTATCATAGTAACGGCATCTCGTGCAATAGATCTGGGCGACAAATACAACGGAATCTTCGACGTTCTCTCTCACGACCCGACTGTCTTGCATCCCCCCCCCCCCAAACCAATCTAAATTTTCGCTAACATTCCCACTGTCATGCACCCCCACCAACCTAGTTTTCTCACACCCCCACCACTGTCAAGCACCCCCACTAACCTAGTTCTCCGTCACTCCCCCCCCCACTGTCATGCACCCCCACCAACCTACTATATATGTGACGGGAAAAATATGTTATACAGTTGCAAAGGTGACCATCGGACAGAAAGAGTGTGACCATCGGACAGAAAGAGTGTGACCATCGGACAAAAAGAGAGTGACCATCGGACAGAAAGAGTGTGACATCGGACAGAAAGAGTGTGACCATCAGACAAAAAGAGTGTGACCATCAGACAAAAAGAGTGTGACATCAGACAAAAAGTGTGTGACCATCGGACAGAAAGAGTGTGACAATCAGACAAAAAGAGTGTGACCATCAGACAAAAAGAGTGTGACCATCGGACAGAAAGAGTGTGACCATCAGACAAAAAAAGTGTGACCATCGGACAGAAAGAGTGTGACCATCAGACAAAAAGAGTGTGACCATCGGACAAAAAGAGAGTGACCATCGGACAGAAAGAATGTGACCATCAGACAAAAAGAGTGTGACCATCGGACAAAAAGAGAGTGACCATCGGACAGAAAGAGTGTGACCATCGGACAAAAAGAGAGTGACCATGGGACAGAAAGAGTGTGACCATCGCACAAAAAGGGAATGACCATCGGACAAAAAGAGTGTGACCAGCAGACAAAAAGAGAGTGACCATCTGACAAAAAGAGAATGACCATCAGACAAAAAGAGAATGACCATCGGACAAAAAGAGAGTGACCATCGGGACAAAAGAGTGTGACCATCGGACAGAAAGAGTGTGACCATCAGACAAAAAGGGAATGACCATCGGACAAAAAGGGAATAACCATCGGACAAAAAGAGTGTGACCATCGGACAGAAAGGGAATAACCATCGGGACAAAAAGGGAATAACCATCGGGACAAAAAGGGAATAACCATCGGGACAAAAAGGGAATAACCATCGGGACAAAAAGAGTGTGACCATCGGACAAAAAGAGAGTGACCATCGGGACAAAAAGAGTGAGACCATCGGACAGAAAGGGAATAACCATCGGGACAAAAAGGGAATAACCATCGGGACAAAAAGAGAATAACCATCGGGACAAAAAGAGTGTGACCATCGGACAGAAAGGGAATAACCATCGGGACAAAAAGGGAACAACCATCGGACAAAAAGGGAATAACCATCAGACAAAAAGGGAATAACCATCGGGACAAAAAGAGTGAGACCATCGGACAGAAAGGGAATAACCATCGGGACAAAAAGGGAATAACCATCGGACAAAAAGGGAATAACCATCGGACAAAAAGTGTGAGACCATCGGACAGGAAGGGAATAACCATCAGACAAAAAGGGAATAACCATCGGACAAAAAGGGAATAACCATCGGACAAAAAGGGAATAACCATCGGGACAAAAAGAGTGTGACAATCGGACAAAGAGGGAATAACCATCGGGACAAAAAGGGAATAAACATCGGGACAAAAAGAGTGAGACCATCGGACAGAAAGGGAATGACCATCGGACAAAAATGGAATAACCATCGGGACAAAAAGGGAATACTCATCAGACAAAAAGAGTGAGACCATCGGACAGAAAGGGAATAACCATCAGACAAAATGGGAATAACCATCGGGACAAAAAGGGAATAACCATCGGACAAAAAGAGTGAGACCATCGGACAGAAAGGGAATAACCATCGGGACAAAAAGGGAATAACCATCGGGACAAAAAGGGAATAACCATCGGGACAAAAAGGGAATAATCATCGGACAAAATGAGTGAGACCATCGGACAGAAAGGGAATAACCATCAGACAAAAAGGGAATAACCATCGGGACAAAAAGGGAATAACCATCGGGACAAAAAGGGAATAAACATCGGGACAAAAAGGGAATAACCATCAGACAAAAAGGGAATAACCATCGGACAAAAAGGGAATAACCATCGGGACAAAAAGGGAATAACCATCGGACAAAAAGAGTGAGACCATCGGACAGAAAGGGAATAACCATCAGACAAAAAGGGAAAAACCATCGGGACAAAAAGGGAATGACCATCGGACAAAAAGGGAATAACCATCGGACAAAAAGAGTGAGACCATCGGACAGAAAGAGTGTGACCATCAGACAAAAAGGGAATGACCATCGGACAAAAAGGGAATAACCATCGGACAAAAAGAGTGAGACCATCGGACAGAAAGGGCATAACCAACGGGACAAAAAGGGAATAACCATCGGGACAAAAAGGGAATAACCATCGGGACAAAAAGGGAATAACCATCGGGACAAAAAGGGAATAACCATCGGGACAAAAAGGGAATAACCATCGGGACAAAAAGGGAATAACCATCGGGACAAAAAGGGAATAACCATCGGGACAAAAAGGGAATAACCATCGGGACAAAAAGGGAATAACCATCGGGACAAAAAGGGAATAACCATCGGGACAAAAAGGGAATAACCATCGGGACAAAAAGGGAATAACCATCGGGACAAAAAGGGAATAACCATCGGGACAAAAAGGGAATAACCATCGGGACAAAAAGGGAATAACCATCGGGACAAAAAGGGAATAACCATCGGGACAAAAAGGGAATAACCATCGGGACAAAAAGGGAATAACCATCGGGACAAAAAGGGAATAACCATCGGGACAAAAAGGGAATAACCATCGGGACAAAAAGGGAATAACCATCGGGACAAAAAGGGAATAACCATCGGGACAAAAAGGGAATAACCATCGGGACAAAAAGGGAATAACCATCGGGACAAAAAGGGAATAACCATCGGGACAAAAAGGGAATAACCATCGGGACAAAAAGGGAATAACCATCGGGACAAAAAGGGAATAACCATCGGGACAAAAAGGGAATAACCATCGGGACAAAAAGGGAATAACCATCGGGACAAAAAGGGAATAACCATCGGGACAAAAAGGGAATAACCATCGGGACAAAAAGAGTGTGACCATCGGACAAAAAGGGAATAACCATCGGGACAAAAAGGGAATAACCATCGGGACAAAAAGAGTGTGACCATCGGACAAAAAGGGAATAACCATCGGGACAAAAAGGGAATAACCATCGGGACAAAAAGAGAATAACCATCGGGACAAAAAGAGTGTGACCATCGGACAGAAAGGGAATAACCATCGGGACAAAAAGGGAATAACCATCGGGACAAAAAGAGTGAGACCATCGGACAAAAAGGGAATAACCCTCGGGACAAAAAGAGTGAGACCATCGGAAAAAAAAGTGTGACCATCGGACAGAAAGAGTGTGACCATCGGACAGAAAGAGTGTGACCATCGGACAAAAAGAGTGTGACCATCGGACAAAAAAAGTGTGACCATCGGACAGAAAGAGTGTGACCATCGGACAGAAAGAGTGTGACCATCGGACAGAAAGAGTGTGACCATCGGACAGAAAGAGTGTGACCATCAGACAAAAAGAGTGTGACCATCGGACAAAAAGAGAGTGACCATCGGACAGAAAGAGTGTGACCATCGGACATATTTTAAGCTTTAATTATGGTTATAGAGATTACTAGTTCAAATGTTTCTGCAAAGGCTTTCATCAGTACAACAACAAAAATTCCTATAAGCACAAGTGAATACACACACACACACACATATATACATATATATATATTTATAGATAGATAGATAGATAGATAGATAGATAGATAGATAGATAGATAGATAGATAGATAGATAGATAGATAGATAGATAGATAGATAGATAGATAGATAGATAGATAGATAGA
>CAXITT010000028.1:1354901-1374241 GCA_964033795.1 Lymnaea stagnalis | reverse complement strand
CCCCCCCCCCCTAACTGTCATCTCAATGTTGTGGTTGTTTTGCGCGCCAGCTTTTAGCGCGGGGATGTTGCTGCTGTGTTGGGGATGTTGCTGCTGTTATAGCGACGTGCACCGGCGGCGCCTTGGCGTGGGATTGGACCACGCTTCACTGAACTGTGTCATCAAGGGGACATAACTAATCCGCCGGTTAAGCTTTGGTTAAAGCCCCTGGATAATTGCTATGAAACTTTTTAATGAAATAATTGTTTGGGAAAAAATAGAATTAAAAAAAAACCAACAAAACATTAAATTTATTTAAAAATAATACAAGAAAAAAAGAAGAAGAATGAACGAAAATGAAAGGAAAAAAAATTAATGACAAAAAATAATAATAGAAAGAAAGAAAGAAAGAAAGAAAGAGAGAGAGAGAGAGAGAGAGAGAAAGAAAGAAATAAAGAAAGAAAGAAAGGAAGAGAGAGAGAGAGATATATATAGAGATATAGAGAGATAGAGAGAGAGAGAGAGAGAGAGATAGATAGATAGATATATATAGAGATAGATATAGATAGAGAGAGATACACGCTATATATATATATATATATATATATATATATATATATATATATATTTATATTGCCACTGAGCCACGGAACAAAATCCAATGACACACAAAGAAAGTGTTCTCATGGTAAGACAACTGGATCATATCGACTTACACCAGGTGTGCCCAAGTAGGTACACCTTCCGCTCGCATCTCCCCCTTTCCACCATCAAAGTTGTGTACATCTTTCATTGGAACCTGTTTCTATAAATTTCACTGAAGGTGGTTTGATCTGATCTATGATTTTACATTTGATCTTACATTGACCTTAAATTTGATCTATATTTGATTTACAATTTACCTGACATATGATCTTAAATTTGACCTTACATCTGATCTTGCATTTGATCTTACATTCCATCTCATATTTAATCATAGAGTCGAGTGGGTGGCTAACACAGTTCGTGAATTTGACTCAGTGACCCATTCAGCAATCGATTATTAGTTCTCATTATTAATCACACTATTGTCTACTGTGCTCTTTTCTTTGTCATATTTTCATTTCTACTGTTGGCTGAGGAAGGCTTTATGCCGAAACGTCCTTGTTTTTTTGTCCCGTTATCTTATTCAAGCTTCACACACACCTCGTTTTGCTATTTTATTCATCTGGTATATGACCACATCCAGAACAAGATCTGGTATATGTGCACCTCCAGAACAAGATCTGGTATATGTGCACCTCCAGAAAAAGATCTGGTATATGTCCACCTCCAGAACAAAATCTGGTATATGTCCACCTCCAGAACAAGATGTGGTAAATGTCAACCTCCAGAACAAGATCTGGTATATGTCCACCTCCAGAACAAGATCTGGTATATGTCCACCTCCAGAACAAAATATGGTATATGTCCACCTCCAGAACAAGATCTTGTATATGTCCACCTCCAGAACAAGATCTAGTGTATGTCCACCCCCAGAACAAGATCTGGTATATGTCCACCTCCAGAACAAGATCTGGTATATGTCCACCTCCAGAACAAGATCTGGTATATGTCCACCTCCAGAACAAGATCTGGTATATGTCAACCTCCAGAACAAGATCTGGTATATGTCAACCTCCAGAACAAGATCTGGTATATGTCCACCTCCAGAACAAGATCTGGTATATGTCCACCTCCAGAACAAGATCTGGTATATGTCCACCTCCAGAACAAGATCTGGTATATGTCAACCTCCAGAACAAGATCTGGTATATGTCAACCTCCAGAACAAGATCTGGTATATGTGCACCTCCAGAACAAGATCTGGTATATGTCCACCTCCAGAACAAGATCTGGTATATGTGCACCTCCAGATCAAGATCTGGTATATGTCCACCTCCAGAACAAGATCTGGTATATGTGCACCTCCAGATCAAGATCTGGTATATGTCCACCTCCAGAACAAGATCTGGTATATGTGCACCTCCAGAACAAGATCTGGTATATGTGCACCTCCAGAACAAGATCTGGTATATGTCCACCTCCAGATCAAGATCTGGTATATGTCCACCTTCAGAACAAGATCTGGTATATGTCCACCCCCAGAACCAGATCTGGCAATATATATATATATATATAAATATATATTCTCAAATGTCAATATTTATAAACCCCTCTTTAAGTTATATAACAATTTAGTGCAATAAAACATACATAAGACATAGATATGTCATTGGGCAATGTTGTCCATACCCACGCAGGTTCTCGCCTGCTACAGGCTACCATGTTCCAGTAAGTCACGTGATCTACCAGACGGTGTCTACCCCAACAAGCTCCCACCTACCTAGCCCCGGCAATGGCTGCATACCTGAGTACACATTGAATCAACAAACCTATTTCTCGTGGAAACCCGTGACACAATGCGTACATTATGCTCCCCATTCCCCAGGTCTCGCCAGGAGTCCTATGCTGTACCCCCAGGCAAGTTTCCTACATACAATTTCCTTGTTTTCCGTGTCAAACTCGGCAAAGCGAAATTCATTCAAGAGTTGGGCCAGGCAAAGCAGACACAACACAGGGGCCCCCAGCATCGTGTTTATTATCAGTCCTTTCAATGGCGGGAGGGGGGGGCGATCTTTTCAGAGCTGAGCGGCTCCCCAAGATTCGGGTTTCAGCCCCCAGTTTGCTCCCCGCCTCATCTTACGGCCCCGCATGGGGGGGGGAGGGGGGGGTTTGTTTGTCCTTCTAAACATCGCAACTTGCCAACAAGGGGAGTGAAGAAGGAACAACATGTAACCACCGCTCTCACCGTCCGCTGATTTATCTCCCCCTCATCTGGCGNCCCCCCCCCCCCCCGCATATAACAGTAGCCGGCAATGCTACACAAACACTCACCCGCACAAGCTGTGCAGCACAAATACAATGGAAAATCATTTCGGATACGCCACTTTTTTTTCTTTCTTTTCGTCTCTCCCCTGACATTCTCCAACAGTGGTTCTGAAACGGGGACGCGCTTGCCCTCTGGAAACATGTCATGTTTTGGGGTCTCCATCAGAAACGTGCAACGTTGGAAAGATTTCGCTGTCCAAGTTAAAAAAAATATCGATACTGAAGTGGGCGTGAAGCATCGAGTTCTCAAATATAATAATCGAAGGACTGCATTCAAGGTATGTGAATGAAATAGTAGGGGAAAATGTGTTGAAGCTCGAATCAAAAGACAGGGCAGTAAGAGCCTTCTTCGGCGAACAGGAAAAATGAAAATACGACAAGGAAAAGAGCACAGTAAAAAAAAAAAATAAAAAAAAAAAGTTAAAGAGCTCCCTCATTCCGGGAATTAAGATTACTTTTATCGTGTGAAATGAGCAATAGTATCGCATCCTTGCTGTAGTAATAATGCATTTTAAAATTGGGTACAAAAGACCAATTATTTCCAATTCTTGAAACAGACCAACAGAGATGACATGAAAGTGTGACTTATTTCATGAAGTCTTCCTCTCTGTTCTAAGAAATCAAATTTCCTGGCACCCACTGGAGTGCAAACCAATGAATGGAGTGCAAACCTAAGACTGGAGTGCAAACCTATGACTGGAGTGGAAACCGATGACTGGATTGCAAACCTATGACTGGAGTGCAAACCGATGACTGGAGTGGAAACCGATGACTGGAGTGCAAACCTATGACTGGATTGCAAACCAATAAATGGAGTGCAAACCTATGACTGGAGTGCAAAAATATGACTGGAGTGCAAACCGATGACTGGAGTGCAAACCGATGACTGGAGTGCAAACCGATGACTGGATTGCAAACCAATAAATGGAGTGCAAACTTATGACTGGAGTGCAAACCGATTACTGGAGTGCAAACCTATGACTGGAGTGAAAACCATATGACTGGAGTGAAAACCGATGACTGGCGTGCAAACCGATGACTGGAGTGCAAACCGATGACTGGAGTGAAAACCAATGACTGGAGTCAAACCAAAGCCTGGAGTGCAACCGAAGACCGGAGTTAAAACCAATGACTGGAGAGCAAACCGATGACTGGAGTGCAAACCGAAGATATATGACTGGAGTGAAAACCGATGACGGGCGTGCAAACCGATGACTGGAGTGAAAACAGATGACTGGAGTGAAAACCAATGAGTGGAGTAAAACCAATGCCGGGAGCGCAACCGATGACTGGAGTTAAAACCAATGACTGGAGTGCAAACCGATGACTGGAGTGCAAACCGATGACTGGAGTGCAAACCGATGACTGGAGTGCAAACCAATGAATGGAGTGCAAACCTATGACTGGAGTACAAACCAATGACTGGAGTGCAAACCAATGACTGGAGTGCAAACCGATGACTGGAGTGCAAACCAATGACTGGAGTGCAAACCGATGATTGGAGTGCAAACCGATGCATGGAGTGCAAACCGATGCATGGAGTGCAAACCAATGACTGGAGTGCAAACCGATGACTGGAGTGCAAACCGATGACTGGAGTGCAAACCGATGACTGGAGTGCAAACCAATGACTGGAGTGCAAACCGATGACTGGAGTGCAAACCGATGACTGGAGTGCAAACCGTTGACTTTAGTGCAAACCAATGACTGGAGTGCAAACCAATGACTGGTGCAAACCGATGACTGGAGTGCAAACCGATGACTGGAGTGCAAACCGATGACTGGAGTGCAAACCGATGACGAGTACAAACCTATGACCGGAGTGCAAACCGATAAAAACACATTCTTAAATAAAACTTGGATGTACCGTGATGGCGCACACAATTGGTGCATTCAAATCAAAGACTGACCTCCCTAGTTGTCTAAGTTGTACAACTCAGTTCCCCATATTTTTTTTTTAAATAGACAAATATTTCAAAAGACACATTCGTTCATCTAGAAGAGAACCATCTCCACCACAAACTTCTGGTGCAATCGTATCTCAATGGTTGTAAGACGGAATAAGGCCAAGGCGTTCCGTACTTTGTGTTGTCATAAATCAAGATGAACCCCTGTTAATACGTGCACATCTCATGTGTTACTTTCAGTGTGTTTAACAACAACAACAACAACAACAACACAAAATGAATCGTAACTTTACTTGAAGAATTTATTTCCAAAATAAATAAACCAATGAAAACTTTTAGCTGCCGTGAGGTCCAGGTAAGATAGGGTGACCAAACGTCCTGTAAAAACGCGATTGTCCCGTTTTTATTTCCACGATCCTATCCGATGTCCCGAAAAAGTCTCTCGGGACGTTTAAATGTCCCCGTTTCTAAAACCAAACACATTTTCAAATCACTAAAACTTCCTAATTTATAATATAACTTCAAGTAATATTTTGCCCAGCTTTGTAGCCAGTGCCGGCAGTGATGTGGTTATGAGGAAGTTCCGGTTAAGCCATGATCGAATGTTCTAATACTTCGTTTAAACAGCAGACCGGGCGCACGTTTTGCGAAGCTCGGCATTTCGCGGCTTCACTTTATCGCGATTTTTGTCAAATACAACAGGTATTCATTAAAAAGTTGATCGAGATAGTGAAAGTGACACAGCGCGCGCTCGGTTGTCTGAGTCAATTATACACCCCTGTATTACAATTAAAATTACTGTATACGTATCGATTACAGGTCTATGTATTCGATCATTCTCAGATGGTCTAATAATGTTAAAAAACGTATTTAGAAGGTCGTGAACAGTTGTTCTATATTCAATGCTTTAACTTTGAAAGTATTTTTTTATATAAATAAAGTAGCATATTGTATGGTACTTTGCGGAAATTCTCAACGCGGTAGTCTGGACCTGATTCACCGCGGTAAAAAGAGGGATGAATGTACACACAAAGCATATATTGAATGTAATTTTATTGGAGTCTGTACTAAATGTGTCTTAAAAACCTAACACATGTGTTGTACTGTACTCTCCAGAGAGCAGAGAGACGGCTTACATCTACGCCATATCCTCGGCAGGCATCATGTACAGTGTGACCCGCGCCTGCGCGAAGGGTGAGCTGGACAAATGCGGCTGTGACAACAAGGTGCGCAGTCGCCAGCCCGGGGCAGACTTCGAGTGGGGCGGCTGTTCGGACAATATCCGGTACGGCGCCAAATTTTCCAAAGATTTCGTCGATCTTAACGAAACGCGGCACAAGGATCACGGCATAATGAATCTGTGGAACAACGGAGCGGGAAGAAAGGTGAGCTCGAACAGAACGATTGGTGAGGGAAACGATAACCTCTCTGTCAACACTGACCCTAACCCTAACCTCTCAGTCGAGACTCTGTCAACACTGACCCTAACCCTAACCTCTCAGTCAACACTGACCCTAACCTCTCAGTCAACACTGACCCTAACCCTAACCTCTCAGTCAACACTGACCCTATTTTTTCGGATGTGAAGAGCATCGTGGAGAGATCTAATCTAATTTAGCTTTTTTTTTTTTTTTTAAAAATCCTTTATATTAACTTCGCTTTTGCTTGTGGGTGGCTGTGTGGCAGACTGGCTGAATCTTAGGAGGGCTAATTAGACCCACTCCCCGTCAAGCTGAAACGTGGGACATAGACTCGTCGCCAATGGCAACACATTCTTTCACATTTTTAAACCCAACTCCCAAAAATAAGTTGTTGTTTTTTTGTTGTTTTTTTTGTTACATGGGAAGATATAATGAAATTCCCGATAAGTAACTGCGCTATATGAGTTTATTAAAAAAATAAAAAAAAATAAATGAATGTGCGTTTGGTTTGATGCGTAATTGTTAGTGAAATAAATTTGCCGCGTAAAAAACGTGTGGTAATTAGAATATCAGTATAGTTCAAGGGCGTGAAAGAATGTGCGGTTGCGAGCCTGGCCGGTAGAGGGGGGGGGGTTGAGGGGCACTATTTGGGATTCTTAAAAAGAGATTTACTTGTATGCATGTTTTTATACATTTTTAGCCCCCACCTTTATTGCTCGATGTTAAATTTTATAAAGGAGTAATAAGAAAAACTTCGTTTTAAAGGGTTGTTTCATTTTTTTTTTTTTTTGTAAATTCAACCGTAAAAATATATAACCACAAATATACTTGAAGCTTAAACCGGTTTGTATTTTTACCTGAAGCTAATCAGTAAATTGTAAGTATTTGTCAGATGGATTTTCTTAATGACGAAGGGCCTGACATAAGTTGTTTTTTAAGGAGTAATAAGAAAAACTTCGTTTTAAAGGGTTGTTTCATTTTTTTTTTTTTTTTTAAATTTAACCGTAAAAATATATAACCACAAATATACTTGAAGCTTAAACCGGTTTGTATTTTTACCTGAAGCTAATCAGTAAATTGTAAGTATTGTGCAGATGGATTTTCTTAATGACGAAGGGCCTGACATAAGTTGTTTCTTCGTAAGCATGTATTGCAATTTGCACGTCAATCGCTCAAGGCCCAGGGAAGTCTGCACGAGGTTTAAGCAATATTGTGAAATGAAACTTCATTCTTAGCCACAACTTTTAAAAGTAATATATCCATACGGTAAAAAAATTCACCTAAAGGGAATTTAAAAAAAAAAAAAACATATTTTAAAACTGATTTAGGCAAAAACTGATATTTTTTTCCTTTGTAAACTGCTCCCCAGACGATCAAAGACGAGGTCGACGTCCAGTGCAAGTGTCACGGCGTGTCCGGGGACTGCTCCGTCAAGATCTGCTGGCGCAAAATGCGCTCTTTCAGAGACATTGGGGCAGCTCTCAAACAAAAATTCGACGGCGCCAGCTACGTCCGCTGGGACAAAAGCCGGAAGCGGTTAAAACGAATAACAGACAAGCAGAAGAGGCCGACGAAGAGAGATCTCGTTTACCTGGCCGAGTCCCCGGATTTCTGCGAGTTCAACCCGGACTACGGGTCGCTGGGCACCCGGGGCCGCCAGTGCAACAAAACCAGCTACGGCCTGGACGGCTGCACGCTCATGTGCTGCGGTCGCGGCTACCAGACGCTGGTCAGCGAGGAGAAGCACGACTGTGACTGCAAGTTTTACTGGTGCTGTAGGGTGGAGTGTAAAAAGTGCATCAAGGTCATAGAAAAACATTACTGTAATTAGAAACAGCGACACACAAACAAAAACAAACCATAAACACTGCTGCGGTTGGCCCTTCGACAAGGCTGTGTATGACAGTGGTTGAGTTCTTCCTCTACGATCATCGTCCGGCGTTTGGGTTAGTAGTAACAAGGATAACATATCACCCCGTCATAAGAGAATGTGCCGTGTTTGTTGGAAGGATACCTCAAGAATCGTAGCTTTCAAAAAGCACTTGACGAGATGGGAGGCTTCGTGTCAAGCCAACGAGAATCACCTTTCGTCGTGTCCTTGGACGTCTAGATTCTATCACTGACCTTGACCTTTCTTGATTTAATCAGCATCATGCACCATGAGCTTTTCTCGGTTATACAATGTAAAATTATAATTTAAAAAAAAAAACAACAAAAAAACAAACGAAAATAAAATCACGAAACAATGTAAGCGACCATACAGAACATGGAGCCCCTGTGGTAGAGTCAACTCTTCAGTGAATCATCGATGGGGATATTCTTGGGGAAAAAAATGTATTTCGCACTGACTACACGATGTTCTGGTCCTAACCTCATTTATAAAACGAAAAGACACATCACACCCCCGGAAAAACCAGCAGAATGTTCAGTATATCGTGAAGGTGTTCGCCCGTTACTCAGCTGACATCCCATGACTCCGAAGGTTCTTGTCTTCTATCCGAAGGGAAGAAGACGAAAATGACTCATGATGTGGGATCTTACAACTTGTACTGTCCGTCTTGCTAACTGCACGACATCACACGAAGGCGATGCTTTGATAGTTGTTCCATGTAATGTATTTACTATTTCTAAATGGCACGGACGTGTTTTGGTTTCCAAACTGTCTGTTTGATGGACAGACTAAATTACTGAACAATTGAGAAGAGGGAAGGTTCGTAGAAATGTGACCAATAAGTCTATTTACCCTAGTTTAACCCATGTTCGCCCTTTTTGGTCAGGAAATGGTCAACTAGAAGACTATTGACCTGGGTCACCCAGAAGACTATTGACCTGGGTCAACTAGAAGACTATTGACCTATATCATTAATATAATAACGGAAGTGGTACCTGTTTAAATTAAATTGAAATACACGAAGTTCGTGCAGTTGTCTTGGACAAAAGTCTAGAGTTGCTCCTGTTTTTTAGTTGCTGTAGACTACTTACTCCGAGAGATGTGTAACCGAAGTGAAGGTTAGAGTCAATGTCAAGGTTTGGGGTTGAACTTACTAGCTGCAATTTTCAAAACGGTTTGGGTTTCATGTTACTAATGTTAACGATTAACACCTGTGATGGATTTATGGTTGGTCCAACATTTGTTATATAAATATAAATAGTTATTGGATACATTTAAGAGGCTCGATAATAGCATCTTGTAGGGAGCTGTTCGAATGAAGAGACTAGCTGTTAAGTTACTAACCTGGAAGAAATAAGCTGGCAAGACTTAAACTGGGAAGACACTAGCTGGGAAGGCACTAGCTGTAAATACACTAGCTGGGAAGACACTAGACGGGAAGAGAGTAGCTGGGAAGACACTAGTTGGGAAAACACTAGCTGTAAATACACTAGCTGCGAAGACACTAGCTGGGAAGACACTAGACGGGAAGAGACTACCTGGGAAGGCACTAATTGGGAGAACAATAGCTGTAAATACACTAGCTGCGAAGACACTAGTTTTGAAGACACTAGCTGGGAAGAAACTAGTCGGGAAGACACTAGCTGGGAAGACACTAGTTGGAAGACACTAGCTGTTAAGTTACTAGCCGGGAAGAAATTAGCTGGCAAGACTCAACCTGGGGAAAACACTAGTTGGGAAAACACTAGTTGGGAAGACACTATATGTGAAGACACTACCTGGGAATACACTAGCTGGGAAGAAGCTGTCTTGGAAGAAAATACCTAATATATCTTGGATTGCATTTGGAAAATTGTTTGAGACAAATTTCGTCGACGGAAAGTGATCTACAAAAATTTGATCGAACGGAAATTTGGTTGAATGTTTTTCATTTCACACATTAAAATTTTGAGTCAATTTCTTTTAAAATTTTTTAATATTTTTTTTTTTTCTTTTCGAACGCATTATTTTAGTTCACTATATAGTATAATGCGTTCAAAAAGAAATTTAACGAACATTTTATCGTGTGAACTGAAAAATAGATTCGAACAAATTTCCCTTCGATCAAATTTCCGTCGATCAATTTTTCGGTCGACGAAATTGTCTCAAAGAAATCCCCGGTAACCATCTTGGATACCATGCATTGATTATATTTATTTACACATAGTAATTGTAGGTCTTCTTCACCAGAATGTAGGGTGCTGTGAGTTGCCAAATGTATGTGATTGCTTGGAAACCTAAACAGCACTTAGCTAACATAATTATAACTTGAAAAACGCATTTTGATTTTGTGATTATAGCAATGCCAATCCCCTTTTGGATTGGAAAAGTCCCACTTCAACCATTTATGCAATAGGATTCGTTAGCAAGGTGTAACTCTACGACTCAAAGATGTAATCCTTAAACAAATCAACGGCCCAGACACTGAGACAGTAGCATTTGCCGTCTTACCAAATAATGAAATGAAAGGCTCAGATACTGAGACAGAAGCTTTTGTTGTCTTAACAAAAAGTGAAATCAACTAGATGAGAACGGGTAGATGTTTGTAAAATATGTTGTTGTTTTTTTAAAAATAATAATGTACTATTATTTTCTTCGCGAAGGAGAAACAGGAAAATCTCTCCTGAAGAATCGAACATGAAAATAGTTCGAATATCACTGGTATATATGCAAATGCCATGCATATCTTGGTGTTATGTGTCATCTCCACAGCCGTTGCAATTGTACAGCTCAATAATGTCTATAGGAACTAGACTCCATCGCTAAGAACGTATACATACATCACGGAAAGTATGTTTCTTTCACATCATCATTGTATGTCCAGTAACTTCTCCCTAGCAGTCCTGTTGTAAAATAAACGTATGTAGTACCACTGTTTAAAATATATTATTATTATTTACGTTTAATGCTCTTAGACGTAGCACGTGAATTTTATTTGAGCAACTATTTCATCAAGTTCGTTGATAAATAGAAACAAAATAAATGATTTTTACACAAACAATACATATGATCCTATCCTGCATTTCAATTAAATGAGCGCCAGGAGCTGGGCTAGACCATAAGTAAATTGTCTTTTATTTTCAAGTCTAAACATATTCCCTTTTTTTTATTCCCGACTGTTGAAATATATGTAAAGATGGCATCTCCACATTTTGATTTTGAATCTGTTTATTCTATTGTATTCCTTGGTGTTTTTGTTCTATATATAGTGTCCAATTTGTGGAGATTTCTATCCCCAAAAATGTATCTTTCAACTAACATGATCAACAAATTTGACTTGAATTGTGTTTTTAAAAAAAGCAGTCCAAGATATAGAAACGAACTTCAAAATAATTATGTGTGAACTTAGCGATGTAATGAAATAAAAATTTAAAAAAATGACAAAACGCACTGTTAATGTTTTCTTTAATTTAAAAAAAAAGTGTAATAATTTGTTTGTATCGTTGTGGTAGAATGCCCATGTTTTTGTTTCCATGGTGATTTTAACAACAGCCAATCTTCACGTTGCTTGTCCGTTAGCTGACGCATTCAGCCCATGTTCAGTGTAGAGATTTGGATTATTAATGGTTACAGTTGATCCCGAATTCTTCTTTCTTTACTCTATAGAATACAATGTGATTGGCTTATTTTTACTCTGTTTTTAAAGGAAAACAAGATACGATTGTACCCATACGATCATAGTCCTAGTTGAACTGAATAGTTTGTACCAGATTGTACAAATAAGATCATTTTCCTAGCTTAACCGAATAACGTGTACAAGATTGTACCCATAAGATCATATTCCTAGTTTAACTTAATAACTTGTACAAAATTGTACCCATACGATCATATTTCTAGTTTAACCGAATAACTTGTACAATATTGTACCCATACGATCATATTCCTAGTTTAACTGAATAGCATGTACATTAAAAAGACACATACAGTAGATAGTGAACATAATTCCATTTAAAAAAAAAAAATGAAAGCCGATGAAGGGTTGAAATTGTAACCTCATCGAAATGCCCAACGTGATTAAAATGGTTTTATAAAATTGTATGATCCAATAATGCATGTGTGTGCGTGTGACTGCGAAAAGTGGAATTACCAGACTGGATGAATCAATTTTGTTATTTATTTTGACCCCATGACTGAGCCAGTTATTTGTGTTTAAGAGTAAACAAATCACACAAAACGTGATACCATCGCTACAAACGTTAAATACCTCACTGTAGCTGAACAGTGCAGGCTCCTAAAAGATGTGGGAATATATATATATGTATCGTTCTTGAACATCTGCTCTTCCGTGTCTGGACTTTCGTGGCAAAACTTTCAGTTAATTTGTAGTCCCCAGACATCACCTGATCAGCTGGTCTTTAAAATAAGCCCTGTCTATTGGATGAAACTAGGTATCACTTTATCACTCTGTTATTTGATTCAGAGATGATTGCGTCTAACTTTTTATTTGGTTATGAAACAGCGCCGGTCTAGAGACAAAATTCAACAAACCTTGAAAACAAAATTTGTTTCGCATAAACCCTTAATATCTATTTTTATCATTTTTAAAATCATATTAGATCATCAAATGATCCATCCACTTTTACACCGCAGATTTATTTCATCAACTATTTAAAATACACAAATTTAAAAAAAAAAAAAAACGCACTTGCGATACATTTTTAAAAGAATCTCATTTAGCGCAGTTATCGGGACTTTCATTTCATGAAATCAGCGGCATCAAGGATTTAAAAATCTTCTCACCTCACCGTTAGTTAAGACTCATCCTGAAAAGCATTGGTTGGACATAAAGAATTGGATAGAAAAATGAGTTCAATTTTAGCAACGATGAGTTATCAAATTTGGAGAGGGATTCACACCAACAACAAAAACAATTTAAAAAAAAAAAAAGAAGAAAAAATTCGTTTTACGTGTTGCGAGAATGTTCAAGGGACTGTGAATAACGTTCCTATTTATGTTTAACGAATTATTGTATAGTATTTTTAATGTATTTTTACCAAGTAATTTAAACTACAATCAAACCCTAAACGATGTCACATATTTATAATCACAAACGACTTTTCCATGTCATCATTATTAAAAATATTTTCTTTTCAAATGTACAACATTGAATTTCAATGAGATTTTTTTTTTTTCCCTTTACAAAATTTCTGTCCCAACGTGTGAAATCTTTTCTGTAATTGTAATTGTATATTTTGTGAATAGAATTGTAGTAGAGAAGTCGCAGTGTTTGTAAACTTATGATATGCATGTATACGGCTGTCATATTTTTTTTTAGAAAAAAAACCTACGGGCCTGTAATTCATCGTTTGTTTTTTACAAATTGCCAAACAGATGTTTGTTCTAACCCCCAACCCCCCACACCCACAACAGATGTTTGTTCTAACACCCCACACCCACAACAGATGTTTGTTCTAGCCCCCACCCCCAAAAACCACAACAGATGTTTGTTCTAACCCCCAACCCCCCACACCCACAACAGATGTTTGTTCTAACCCCACCCCCCACACCCACAACAGATGTTTGTTCTAACCCCCACCCCCACACCCCGCCCTTTACAAACAGTACGATTAAGAAAAACGATGGTAGTAAAGTCTTGCCTTTGTTTCAACTCCTTGTCTTTTCGTTCAGCCCAAACTCTAGCAAAACATCCGGGCGGTTCGGGCACAACTGCGCATGGGCATATTTCCGATTCATCACGTTCCCCCCCCCCCCACCAATAAAAAAGGGAAATAGAGATGGAATGAATTTAGAAACAATGTCAGTTCATGGTCCTACAGATTAGAGGAGGGTTGTGGCTGGTTGTTACAAGTAAAGATACCCCACCCCCACCCCCACCCCCTCTTTCCCACTCTCTCAACCCTCAAAATCCATGAAAAACTCTGCAGTTGAACGAAAATACTGCCTCTCTATTTAAAGAAAAAAAAGTGCCCCCCCCCCTCTTTTCGCCCTCTTTCGCCGCTCTTCGGACGCCCCTTTACAAGTACATACTTCTATGAAGCCCATGTGTAATGTAAAGCGATGTGGATATAATGATATTCTGGCTGACATTTCATTGTTCAATTGCTTACTATTGCTATTTATAGAACTAATTTTTTTTTTTTTTGAGATTGGCAAAGTAGTGACGGCAAGCTAATAGTTCAAAATTGTATCGATTTAAAAAAAAAAATTAAAAAAAAATTAACCATTTGAATTCAATCTTAGCGTATCATTTGACTAGATACCAATAGACTATCAATGCAATCTTGTCGCATCATTTGACTAGATACCAATAGACTATCAATGCAATCTTGGCGCATCATTTGACTAGATACCAATAGACTATCAATGCAATCTTGGCGCATCATTTGACTAGATACCAATAGACTATCAATGCAATCTTGGCGCATCATTTGATATTTATGGACGTCACCAACTCAAGTCTTCAATATTTTTGCAAAATATTTATAATGTTATGTGCCAGCTCTGTTTTCATATTTAGAAAAAAATAGTTAAATCCTCTTAATTAAAGATATTTATTTAAAGGTTAAATAAAAGCTGGGCATTTCTTACTTAAAATATTTTTGTATTGGCAATTGGAAAAACTGGAGTAAATTTTGATACTCGTCTGCTATGAATGGTATGAGGGAACTTGAATGATGCTCGCCCCCCCCCCCCCCCCCTTTTTTTTTTTTTTTCCCCCCCCGCGGTTTGTAATGGAGGTTTTTTTTTTTTTTTTTTTTTTCATCCCCTCCGAAGTATTTGAAAGGAAGATTTTTTTTTTCTTGATTTTTTTGCAAAACAGTTCAGATGCAGACGCTTCCAGTAAACGAGACAATTTTATCAGGTATTCCCGCGCGCATAAAAGTTGTTGTACGAGAGCGTCAGGCCAGACCAACGATAGCATTCTTATGATGGATCAAGAGAACGTATTTTACCGCAAGATTTCCGTGTTGTGCCTCCCAACCCCTGTGGTAGCGGGGTGGGGGGGGTGGGGGTGGAGATAACCGCGAACCTTATGCTATTTTCAACCCGGGCCTGATATGATTAAAGGGAAGACCTTAAGTACCGTCCCCTTGGCTAGATTACAGTATTCTTTATAACCAGGAGACTTCCACTGTTGGGAAGAAAACTGTTTCCGATAGTAGGCCAGGGGAGATCACTCCCCCTCCTAAGACTCAGAAGAAGAAAAAAAAAACACGATCATAATAGCGTCCCTTGTGTTTGTCTTGGGCGGGTTTTTATTGGTTTATTTTTTACGAACATGGACGTGCGAACGCTGTCATACAGAATTGTGGGAAGGGAATCCAGTTTTCGTGGTTACTCTCTGCGTTAAGGAAGGGGCGATGAATGAAATCCACTGATGAGTTCACCCACTCCCACCACCCCACCATCCAAAAAAAAAAAAAAGGAAAAAAGTTTTAAAATGAATTACTCCCTAAAAATAATAGCACACAATATCTTCGCCGGGCGCCCTCAGAATGATTTAAGGAAGGGGCGATGAATGAAATCCACTGATAATTTCACCCACTCCCCCCCCCCCACCATCCAAAAAAAAAAAAAAGGAAAAAAGTTTTAAAATGAATTACTCCCTAAAAATAATAGCACACAATATCTTCGCCGGGCGCCCTCAGAATGATTCTTTGAATAACACCTTCAGATCTTTATTGACAAAAGTGTTCCCCATCAGGCTAGGTCACGTGCAACGATCTCTGGGGTCTGCGGCCAGGACGAGGCAATGAGCTCTCTTGCCTGGCTCATGCCATGGCCAATTATGCAATGTTTTCCTCTTTATTATGAGCCGAGTTTATTGGATTCTACTATTCAAGACGGGGGCGAGCTTCCGTCTCGCTCCTTGTTTACACTCCAGCTCCTGAATGCTGAAATATGCTTGCAATTGTCGGCCCCCGGCAGGAAGGCTTTGGCAAACCCCGGTGTGCAGTTTTTTTATTTCATCTCAAGAGAACCGTCAACTTCAAGGGTTCTTAATCTGGAATCGAAGTATCACTACTTGATCGTCAACCGATAACTTTCAAAAGAGGGTCTTGGGGAAACTCAGTGGTGACAGAAATTACTTTCTGTTTCTCTCTCTCTCCCCCCTGCTCCCCCAGTAACAGAAGACACATTTTTGTCATTTAGTATTCTTTGAGTCTTTATAGACTTGTGAAAGAGGTTCACGGGGAAAAAAAAAAGTGCTATTAAGAACCCTCGGTCTCACGATTCCGCTTGAGGGACCAGGTGTTGGAGTAGAGAAAGAATACCGGAATCATTGTTTGCTAATGCGCTGGTTAGTAGCAAAGACCTGTTACATCGCGTCCAATATGACCTCAGATCTCTCTGTGCCAACGACTGTCGAGGCAGTAGGTTAGTGAGACGTTGTGCATCCGTACGTACTTTAATATATGTCAATGTAGTGCCTATTGGTACAGTAAAACCTTGAAATAACGAACCTTGAATAGCGCTGTCCGTGACATATGAGCTAACGCGCTCCAGCCCATACTACTATTTAAAAAGACCTGTCTGAGTCTGCAAATGGGAATAGGAAGGCAGACATATAAATGAACAGGAAGACAAAACATTTTAATGAATAGAAAGACAGACATATAAATGAATAGAAATACAGACATATAAATGAATATAAAGATAGACATATAAATGAATATAATTATAGACATATACATGAATATAAAGGTAGACATATAAATGAACATAAAGATAGACATATAAATGAATAGAATGATAGACATATAAATGAATATAAATGTAGGCATATAAACTGACAGAAAGGCAGACATATAAACGAATAGAAAGGTAGACGTATAACGACAGAGATGGAATTAGACAGGGTACTTTTACAGCAGGTGTTATTTCTCACACAAAATCTTCTTCATTTGCGTTCACCGCATGGGGGCAGAGAATCGCATTTTTGACTCAAGTGATTTTGTCAGGTTGGTTGCCGTCCAAATTTTGTTTTAATAAAAAGACCGTCAAGCGTCGAAGTCTAGCGTGATGTTTTTTCTGCAAGTCAGCTGTCCATATAACGCATCTCAACTGTAGCCGGTCTTGCCTGTTCGCGTTTTCTCTAGTGAGGTCAGAACTCTTCATTTTCTCATATGGGCGTTGGCCGTCCATAAACTAGCTTACATTTTGGGCCGTCCATAAACTAACTAGCTTAAATTTTTTCTAAAAACATAATTTATATATATATATATATTTTTTTTAAAAATGTCTTGAACACATAGCTTTGGCACTCCATGCAGACAGTGAATATCAGAGTGACATTTTGAAAATAATACATTATATTCCACTTACATAACTCCCACTAATTATATTTAACTTGTATAACTCCAACTAATCAGATTCCACTTGTATAACTCTGTTACGGACTGCCTTCTTTGTGAGAAATTAATCTCTTATTTAAAGTGATTGGCTCGTTCAAACAGTGCATAACAAAGGACGATACCATAGAGAAATACAATAGTAAAAATACGACACTCAAAACAGTACTAATTACAATTAATAAGATTTATTTAAGTCTTAATATAATTACTAAACAAAAGAAATATAATTACAATCATCAGCTTACAGAGTATGAGAATGCCTTATACCGGTTCACAGTGAGTACCATGTGCCACAAAAATAAGGTATAACGATGAATACGAATAAACATATATGAGTACGGTACACAAAGAATAATACACTCGTCTCGTGAAGTTAAAACTATCTACCAATCAATCTCTCTCTCAACCCCCGTATCCCCTTTTATATCTATGCGTCGTTAGAACCAACGCTTCTAGAAGTGTCTTCTACATTGTTTATCTTTCTAGTCAATTATCGAAGTTTCCCCAAAATTATATTTTAAAAAAAATTAGTTATTTTTAGTTGGTATCGGCAGTAAACACGCTAAGATGAAAGAAAATAGGCCACGCCCAAAAAAGAACGCGGTGTCGGCTATATTGACAGCACGGGGGAAACGTGACGTAACAAGTCCTACATAACAACTCTAACTAATCAGATGCCACTTATATAACACCAACTAATCAGATTCCTGTTATATAACACCAACTAATCAGATTCCACTTATATAACTCCAACTAATCAGATTCCACTTATATAACACCAACTAATCATATTCCACTTATATAACTCCCCAAAAATCTTTATGGAATTCTTGCAGGAATTCTTTTAAATAACCGAGGAAAAGAACAAATTGGCTTGTTCATAATGATCCCCCAAAAAATGTTGAAAATGTTGCTATCATGTTTCATATGCTAAGAAAAATGACACTTTGTATGTCTGACATTATGTGGATGAATCATTTGACCTTGAGCCTTTGTATGTCGCACATTATGTGGATGAACCATTTGACCTTGAGCCCTTGTATGTCTGACATTATGTGGATGAACCATTTGACCTTGAGCCCTTGTATGTCTGACATTATATGTGACTTTGAGCGCTTGTGTTACAAACCATTAATTCATTTCGTTTTCAAAGTAACTTGATATTTAAAGTAAACTAAAAAGTCAGTAGCTCTGAGCAACATTTGATGTTCTAACCGAAAACTCCAATAGCTATGATCCACAATGAGTATCCTTAAATTCCAATAGCTAAGATCCACAATTAGTATCCTAAAATTCCAAATGCTATGATCCATAATTAGTATACTAAAATTCCAATAGCTATGATCCACAATAAGTTGCCCTAAAACTCTTATTATAGCCATGATCCACAATTTGTATCCTAAAATTCTTAGAGCCATGATCCACAATCAGTATCCAAAAGTTCTTAGAGCAATGATCCACAATTAGTATCCTAAAATTGGAATAGCTGTGATCCCCAAATAATTATAATTACTACAATTCCAAAAGACCTAAGATCAATAACTCATTATGGTATTCCTGTCTTTTGGAGCTGTTATCGCCAATACCAAATTTTATTGTCTAGAACCAAGTACACGTAGTTACAAATGTAAAGGGAATATTTTAAAAAATCTTTAAAAAACACGGGGCATTTAATGAAAAAAGACGAATTGATGAATTAGGACTTGAGACATCATCTTATCAATTAATATTTAATTTTTGGAAAAGAAAAAAGGGGTTGGGGGGGGGAGGGGACAATGTGTCCTACTTTAAGATAGAATTAGAAAGACATTGTAGCGTAGCGAAGTGGCCATGTCCTTTTTTTTCTGCCTCATTTTTTTTTTGGGGGGGGGGGGGG
>CAXITT010000028.1:1311721-1354824 GCA_964033795.1 Lymnaea stagnalis | reverse complement strand
AAAATATATATATCTATCTATATATCTATCTATATATATATATATATATATATATATATATATATATATGTATATATATATATATATAGGCGTGTGTGTGTGTGTGTGTGTTACGGCCAAAGCCCGGAGTTCGACCAGTTCCCACTTTGGCCGAGGCGTGTGGCAAATGTCCGATGAACTGGAAACGGTTAGTGTATACAGTAGTTTAGCCGGCCACTTCCTGAAGTGCCGGGAAATCCCTAGCCATTATTCGATGTGCTGATGCAAGACTAATAACAATGAGAACAGATGATGTGTAGTGTGTGCAAAAGAGTGTAATTCAGCCCAAATTGCGATTTCCACGCAATTTGTGGAATAAGTAATGAAGCAGACGAAATGTATGAAGGGAAAATTACTTGGAGACTGTGTCATAATGAAATAGAAATCAGGAACAAGAGGTCAGCAGCTCATGCTAGTGTGCAAACTCAAGGTGCCAAGATGCTAAAAAAAGTCAGATGGAGCATTCCCACCAGCGAAAGTTGGAGGTAATGTAGACATCCGTGTACCAGATGTTGACAAAGGTCGCGGTGATCCATGAAGCGTCCTTGCAGTCAGTGATTATTTCAGAAAATTCCCCCCCCCCCAAGGGCGGCCCGGGGAGGGGGGCTTCATTTTTTTCGTGGGGGCAGTGCCAGTTGATTTATTGTTGAACATATTTTTGCTCAGGGGGGCACTTGGCTTTCCGGAGATATAGCTGAAAGAAACCCTGCTTGCAGTTGTCATGAACGTCGAGGGCGCTTTCTACCAGCTAGGAACATAACTCGGTGTTCTAAAACAACTGTATTCCAGAAGTGAGTTTCTGACTCTCTACGAGAAAATGCTCACATTGGCGTCCGTAGGCACAGAAAATAAAATCACCACGAACCAGCGCGTCTTAACAATCACTGACCGGTGGCCAAGGCTACATTCGATGTGTCTTCACAGTCACTGACCGGCGGCCAAGGCTACATTCGATGTGTCTTCGCAGTCACTGACCGGCTGCCAAGGCTACATCCGATGTGTCTTCACAGTCACTGACCGGCGGCCAAGGCTACATCCGATGTGTCTTCACACTGACTGACCGGCGGCCAAGGCTACATGCAATGTGTCTTCACACTCACTTGGCCAAGGCTACATTCGATGTGTCTTCGCAGTCACTGACCGGCTGCCAAGGCTACATCCGATGTGTCTTCACAGTCACTGACCGGCGGCCAAGGCTACATTCGATGTGTCTTCACACTGACTGACCGGAGGCCAAGGCTACATTCAATGTGTCTTCACAGTCACTGACCGGCGGCCAATGCTACATTCGATGTGTCTTCACACTGACTGACCGGCGGCCAAGGCTACATCCGATGTGTCTTCACACTGACTGACCGGCGGCCAAGGCTACATTCGATGTGTCTTCACATTCACTGACCGGCGGCCAAGGCTACATCCGATGTGTCTTCACACTGACTGACCAGCGGCCAAGGCTACATTCGATGTGTCATCACACTGACTGACCGGCGGCCAAGGCTACATTCGATGTGTCTTCACAGTCACTAACCGGCGGTCAAGGCTACATTCGATGCAATTTCACCACCAAGTGCTCAATAAATCACTGCAAATGTAAAAATAACAAACTGCTGTGCAATTCGAAATGTCATCAAAGATCATTTTATTGTAACAAGTGATGATTGAGATTGATAATTTACCACAATAAACTAATCAGACTGATTTTGGTAATTTAGTATAATTAATATTCAATATAATGTGATTCTCATTGCGGTATACACACACCCAAAATCTGCTCATGACCCTTTCCTACCGATTTTGGCCGGTCACCCCACAGCATTTCGATAACTTACTGGCCAAATGCCGAAATTAAGAAAAGATATGATCTTGGCCGGTCATGTGAGGTCATACTGGCTATTTCCCGATTTGACCGGCCAGTTCTCACTTTGGTCGATTTCGGGCTTTGACCGTAACATATATACATATATCTCTATCTCCCTCCCTCCCTACACCCTCCCTCCCTCCCTCCCTCCCTCCATCCATCCATCCATCCATCCATCCACCCATCCACCCTCCACCCATCCACCCACCCACCCACCCAAAACCCACCCACCCAACCAAACCCCACCCACCCACCCACCCACCCACCCACCCATCCACCCATCCATCCATCCATCCATCCATCCATGAAGTGCGTTTGTTCCAACGATTTTTTTTTTGATGTAAGGGAAGATATCCAAATAATATCCATACAATGTTGAAAGGTGTGAGTTGTTTCTCTTGGCCCACAAAACTAACCCAAACGCCTCAGCAGATCGTAAGTCGCAACGGTTGTTGAAATCAATAAAATATTTACATGTTTAATGTATTTATAAACCCATCTTACTGTATTCGCTATTGCAAGCTTAATGAGTACGGAATTTATTTTATATTTACATCCAAACGCATACACACAAAAGGTGAGTATAGATCAATTTTATTGTATCAAATTCAATGTCCATGTTGAAAAATGCCGTATTTTAACATGCTAAGTTCCCCATAATCTTGTTTAGAAAGTTAACAAAATTATGTTAAGGCCGTGATGCTGTGTGGGTGCATGTCTTTTGAAATACTTTATATTAACTTCGCTTTTGTTCATGACGACACAAATTTGTGATCTCGACCGCTCCCCCTGTCACAAATTCTCGACCCCTACCCCACCCCCCGTGCGTGACGTAATTTGCGAACGACCCCTGAGCACTAATTGGGATTCTTTAAAAATTGCGTTTTCCGTTTGCATGTTTTGTAAAATTGTCAGCTCCACCCCCCCCCCTCTTTTGCTCGTTAATACATTTTAGAAAGGACTTATACGAAAAGCTTTATTTTTAGCGATTGTTTAATGATGTGTGTCCTCCCTTTTTCGGAAGCCGATTGTTACAAATATACAATTGATGTTAAAGAAATAGAATTACACAAATATGTTCATTCATCTATTAACTTAGAAGAGTGGTATCACACATTTAATTACTGTAGTGATGACTACACTAACATGCAATAACGAACAAAAAAATACTTAGAAATATAAATCGCAAGAGAAACAATTATTCGGAATTGACATAAGGGGAACAAATCTTCACTAAGAAATAATGTTAATTAAGAGAAGTTAATTTTTTAAAATATAAAAGCAGCTATGACTCATATTTAAAATTTAATTTTGCGGGAGGGGGTGCGTTGGGGGGGGACTGGACCCAATTACGCCTGCGCCTTGTATTTTGAAAAATCCGACCCCCCCCCCCCCCACAACTAAATGATCTATAGCATGGCAGCGTTTCCCAAACGGTGCTCCATGGACCGGCACCGGTCCACAAGCCTTACGTTACCGGGCCAGACAGCATGAATATTAATGTTTAAATAGAACGAAAATGTAATTAATAAATATGTCACCGGTCCCTGGTGCAGTTTCGAAACGTGTCCACTGGTCCGTGAAACTTAACAGTTTGGGAAACGCTGATCTATTGGCACCTACGTTCTCAAAAGATAAAGGACGTTTCTTTTCGTATCAACGTTAAGTGAAACCGTGATCGACTGTGATGGGTATGCCTTCAGTCATTCGGTTCGTTATATATGCGACTGTGATGGGTAGGCCTACTGTCATTCGGTTCGTTATATATGTCATTATGGAACTGCGAGAGAAATAAACTTGTGTTGGATTTCTGGATTGCAGGAATACTTAATTTATGTCCGCAGTCTCAATAAAGAAATGGCTTTATACATTTGAGAGAAACAGGGAGAAACAGAGAGAAACAGAGAGAAACAGAGAGAAACAGGGAGAAACAGAGAGAAACAGAGAGAAACAGAGAGAAACAGAGAGAAACAGGGAGAAACAGAGAGAAACAGGGAGAAACAGAGAGAAACAGAGAGAAACAGGGAGAAACAGAGAGAAACAGAGAGAAACAGAGAGAAACAGGGAGAAACAGAGAGAAACAGAGAGAAACAGGGAGAAACAGAGAGAAACAGAGAGAAACAGGGAGAAACAGAGAGAAACAGAGAGAAACAGGGAGAAACAGGGAGAAACAGAGAGAAACAGAGAGAAACAGGGAGAAACAGGGAGAAACAGAGAGAAACAGAGAGAAACAGAGAGAAACAGAGAGAAACAGGGAGAAACAGGGAGAAACAGAGAGAAACAGATAGAAACAGAGAGAAACAGAGAGAAACAGAGAGCAACAGGGAGAAACAGAGAGAAACAGGGAGAAACAGGGAGAAACAGGGAGAAACAGGGAGACACAGAGAGAAACAGAGAGAAACAGGGAGAAACAGAGAGAAACAGAGAGAAACAGAGAGAAACAGGGAGAAACAGAGAGAAACAGAGAGAAACAGAGAGAAACAGAGAGAAACAGAGAGAAACAGAGAGAAACAGGGAGAAACAGAGAGAAACAGAGAGAAACAGAGAGCAACACACACATTTATTGTTACTCTAAAGCAGGGGTCTCAAAACTTTTCAGTCCGACGGCCGCATTAACTATTAAACAGGAGTTTGGGGGCTGACTACACACTCAAATAAAAAAGAATCAAAACATTGATGTTGTTTTTAATTATTTATAATGTATTATTACTTCATTCAGTTATTATGTAATAACACTGCCCCCCTAGTGCCGGTAGTGATTAGACATGGTATCAGCCCGTGCTACACCCGTAGTGCCGGTAGTGATTAGACATGGTATCAGCCCGTGCTACACCCGTAGTGCCGGTAGTGATTAGACATGGTATCAGCCCGTGCTACACCCGTAGTGCCGGTACTGATTAGACATGGTATCAGCCCGTGCTACACCCGTAGTGCCGGTAGTGATTAGACATGGTATCAGCCCGTGCTACACCCCTAGTGCCGGTACAGATTAGACATGTATTAATTATACACGTATACTGAATATATTCCAATACTGATTATACTATCTCAGAGTTAAAAAATGAATGCTAAAAATACAAATGGAACACATTTGAAGAAGGAAATAAGACCAAAAATAAGGAGCAACAGATTTTTAAATCTTGTTTTAATATAGAAATAAATAAAATCAGTAAACTCGTATGAGATTATGTAGACTTACATGAACTTAACTATATGTCAAAAACAACAAAATGTAATTATATATTGACTTAATTATCTTTTTTAAAAAAAAGAGAATGTTATTTATAACAATCAATACTTTTTCGGAGTTTTGTTTAACAGATAAAGGCACTAGATCAACATTCAAATTTAAAAGGCTGGATAAAATATCACAAAAATATATTACGCGTATGCATGTCAAGGTAAAAAAATCCTTTCTTTGGCTTGATTGTCAGGACATATGAGAAGTTTATGGTAAAGCTTTGCATTCACGGGTAATAAGAATAAGCAGTGGCGATTTTCATCATGACAGGACCTTGGTTTGAATTTCTATTCATTTAATGTGTTTCACAGTTGATTGTCCCTTAATTGACAAAATAAGCTTTTGATTTCAGAGGATATATATATATATATATATATATATATATATATATATATATATATATATATATATATATATGTATATATATTAGGATTCCATGAAAATTTAAATGACATAAAATGGTAAATGCTTTATTAACATTTTAAACCATAGTTTTCAAATGATTGGTCAACGAAACAGGCATTGCTGACACCAAATGATCATGATATAATATATTATTTACTTTATTATCTTGGTATTGGCATAAATATGATTTTAAATTTGATAAAGATTCTCATTTTATGATAAAACATGATAACATAAATAATCAACATTATTTAAATATAATCATAAAATTGTATTTTATAACAATTAAACGGTTCTCATGATAAAATGGGCAGAAAGAAAAACTCCAAAGTAAAATACTATAGATGTAGAGAAAATGGCATGTCACTTCCTGCTTCAATCAGCATTTGGTCATGTGATCGTGTAAAGATTCTAAATAAGGTCAACAAGTTTACTTGAGGGTTTGATACCCTGGTCGTTTAGTATCACATTGGCTTGCTTCTGGCCACTGAGCATTGCGCCATGCACAGTGGATATGAACTCATTGGCGTAACCCTCACCAGCAAACAGAACCCGTGGATTCTGTAATAAAAAGTAAAAAAAAAAAAACCAACAAATACATCAATATTCATAATTTTGTAAACATCTAGGAGCACCTATCATAATGTAAAATTTAAGGAAATGTTAAAGAAAACAAAAAATATAGCAAATCGATCCAGTTATTTCTGTGTCATTAAAAACATAAATTTGATTTTCATAAGTTCATGTATTTATTAAAAAATGAAATTTTTTGATAATCTGTTTTTGTTATTTTGTATTTTTATTTACTTTTGAAGCATATGCAATAAAATAATGATTATAAAATTTTTTACTTTTCTTTTTTTTTTTACTCTATACTAAAAGTTTCCCAACCAATTAAAGAAATAAGGACTTGTATAAAGCTGACATAAACCGCATGAGCAACAAAAATAAATTGATTTATTAGAAGCCTAAAACCTTCTAAAACACTTTGTCATACCCTCAGATTTGTACTTACATTTGATAAGGCTAGTGGCTGCCCCATATTTTTAATTACATTTGATGAGGCTAGTGGCTGCCCCAGATTTTTACTTACATTTGATGAGGCTAGTGGCTGCCCCAGATTTTTACTTACATTTGATGAGGGTAGTGGCTGCCCCAGATTTTTACTTACATTTGATGAGGCTAGTGGCTGCACCAGATTTTTACTTACATTTGATGAGGGTAGTGGCTGCCCCAGATTTTTACTTACATTTGATGAGGCTAGTGGCTGCCCCAGATTTTTACTTACATTTGATGAGGGTAGTGGCTGCCCCAGATTTTTACTTACATTTGATGAGGCTAGTGGCTGCCCCAGATTTTTACTTACATTTGATGAGGGTATTGGCTGCCCCAGATTTTTACTTACATTTGATGAGGCTAGTGGCTGCCCCAGATTTTTACTTACATTTGATGAGGCTAGTGGCTGCCCCAGATTTTTACTTACATTTGATGAGGCTAGTGGCTGCCTCAGATTTGTACTTACATTTGATGAGGCTAGTGGCTGCCCCAGATTTTTACTTACATTTGATGAGGGTAGTGGCTGCCCCAGATTTGTACTTACATTTGATGAGGGTAGTGGCTGCCTCAGATTTTTACTTACATTTGATGAGGGTATTGGCTGCCCCAGATTTTTACTTACATTTGATGAGGCTAGTGGCTGCCTCAGATTTGTACTTACATTTGATGAGGGTAGTGGCTGCCTCAGATTTTTACTTACATTTGATGAGGGTAGTGGCTGCCTCAGATTTTTACTTACATTTGATGAGGCTAGTGGCTGCCTCAGATTTGTACTTACATTTGATGAGGGTAGTGGCTGCCCCAGATTTTTACTTACATTTGATGAGGCTAGTGGCTGCCTCAGATTTTTACTTACATTTGATGAGGGTAGTGGCTGCCCCAGATTTTTACTTACATTTGATGAGGGTAGTGGCTGCCCCAGATTTTTACTTACATTTGATGAGGCTAGTGGCTGCCCCAGATTTTTACTTACATTTGATGAGGGTATTGGCTGCCCCAGATTTTTACTTACATTTGATGAGGCTAGTGGCTGCCCCAGATTTTTACTTACATTTGATGAGGGTAGTGGCTGCCCCAGATTTTTACTTACATTTGATGAGGCTAGTGGCTGCCCCAGATTTTTACTTACATTTGATGAGGGTATTGGCTGCCCCAGATTTTTACTTACATTTGATGAGGCTAGTGGCTGCCCCAAATTTTTTACTTACATTTGATGAAGCTAGTGGCTGCCCCAGCTTTTTTACTTACATTTGATGAGGGTAGTGGCTGCCTCAGATTTTTACTTACATTTGATGAGGGTAGTGGCTTCCCCAGATTATTCAGATCATCCTTTTTGATTCTTGAAGACAGAAAACTGTAAGTACCTTGTGTATAAGGATTGCTCACCCACATTGTCCTGACAAAGTATAATATTATTATTTATACAAATTAAGGGGGTTTAGACAAAGTAGAATATTATTATTTAGAAAAATTAATGCAACATAGGGGGTCTTGACAAAGTAGAATGTTATTATTTAGAAAAATTAATGGGGCTCAGACAAAGTAGAATATTATTTATAAAAATTTAAAGGGAAAAACAATTAAGGAAATTGTTTTTAAAAACCTAGAAAACAGAAGCTGCCTAAGCAGCTTTAAAACAGTCTTATGAGACAAAGGGATTCGAATAACTCTAATGACCTATATATAGCAGAGATTTCTGGTATTTTTATATCCTTGAAGAAATTCTGAAGGATTTCATGACAGACGGCCTTGACCTCTGATTCATCTAATGTTTCCATGATCTTTGCCTAAAAGTTTAGACATGAAATCACATAAGGAAAAAAATGGAATATGGTGACACATGAGATTTACAAATTCATATTCTAATACTATGACATTAATTAATGAGGTTTTGTTTTAGAGCCTTCATTTAGGACATTCAGTGACAATAGCATTTTGTTTTAGAGAATTCATCTAGGACATTCAGTGACAATAATAATTTGTTTTAGATCCTCTATTTAGGACAATCAGTTACAATAACAAGTTGTTTTAGAGCCTACATCTAGGCCATTCAGTGATAACATTTTGTCATAGAGCCTTCATCGAGGACTCTAGGACATTCAGTGATAACATTTTGTCATAGAGCCTTCATCGATGACTCTAGGACATTCAGTGATAACATTTTGTGGTAGAGCCTTCATCGAGGACTCTAGGACATTCAGTGATAACATTTTGTCATAGAGCCTTCATCGAGGACTCTAGGACATTCAGTGATAACATTTTACTGTAGAGCCTTCATCGAGGACTCTAGGACATTCAGTGATAAAATTTTACTGTAGAGCCTTCATCTAGGACATTCAGTGACTATTATTTATGACAAATATGGTTTTAAAAATGTGTGACGAAAGGAACCTACCTGCTCACGATTTAACCAAAACTCCAAGATGTTTGGGTTTCCGTAGACGGTCTCAACAGAATGTATACCATACCACCAAGGCTTTCCGAACTATAGTATAAAGAAAAAGAAAGTAAATTCCCAAAGTTTTAAGTTGAACTAGTTTCATCTCAATTGAATAACATTCGTAATTTCTTTTATATTACTTCTTTATCTTTTGCATTTTACTTTTTAATGTGTCTATCTATCTATCTATCTTATCAGTCTTATCTCTCTTATCTGTCTTATCATTTTCAGCTTTCCAACAAATGTTAAAAAATGATTTTCAGCTGAATTTCCATGGTTGAAGAGCAAAAACTGAAACATGATCTTTTGATTAAAAAAGAAATGTTCTCCTATAATTTAGGTGGAGAGGGAAATGGGTTTCTAAATTTGATGTTATTCACAAAACACCATGGGAACACATCATCAACATTTCCATGTCATGTGGCTGCCCAGGTTTTGTATTAGGGCTGTAATATCTGCTCTATTTTAGAGTTGTCGAGTGTGAAATTTTGATCAGTGAATAGTCTGTAAGCGTAAATCAAATTACGATTTCAGCCCATATATATATTTATTATTTAATAATCTATTTAAATGCACAATGTACAAAGTTAATTAGACAATGACACATACAAAAACACTTTGCTTTCTTTTTATTTCTTGTTATGTCCAATTAAACAAACAGAATTCTCCATTTTACCTCTATAAACACAGTGATTCCCCTTTTATTGCATGTTGTTATGTCCCTTTGACCAAAATGAGGCTGGACTTACTCGTGTCTTCTCAGGACACCTGTCGCTGGTGATGTTGAGGGGATGAGAGTCGAGCCACAGCAGTTCAAATGATCTGACATCACCATTCTTTGTTGTGCCGTTGAGGCCAATAAAGGGCTCATCCCATTTTAGAAAGATCTTTAAAGTAAAGGTAAAGATCTTAGTGGTGAAGATCTCATTAAAAGGTACTGGAAGTAAAGAGTTCTATAATAAAGACTTCACTTATGAATCTTCATATCATGCTATACATTATGGTATTTACTCAAGATAAAATATTTTCTCAAATAACAGTAATGGGCAGTCCAACTTCTTTAAAAAGATTTTACTTATATCAAGTCACCAAATATCAGTTAAGAGTTTAAAAAATCAAGGCCAGAATTGTTTACATCAAAAATTTCAATGTAATTTTTTATTATGTCATAAACTGCTTAAATTATTATTAAGTTTTAAATTTAATTTTAATAATAATTTATTTTTTATTTTTAAATTAGTAGTTTTAAGATATATATTATTCATCTGAATTATGTTACAAAGAATATTTCTTAAAGAAATTCCATATTTTCCTCATTTTGCACTGAACAATTTGATTGAAACCTGATTTAAAAGAATTTTTGATACAACTGTTATATTTAACGTTGTGAAATCTGAGTAAATTAATTGATCAATGTCTCCCACTGTCTGAGCCAATTTTTGGTACAACTGTTATATTTAACGTTGTGAAATCTGAGTAAATTAATTGATCAATGTCTCCCACTGTCTGAGCCAATTTTTGATACAACTGTTATATTTAACGTTGTGAAATCTGAGTAAATTAATTGATCAATGTACCCACTGTCTGAGCCAATTTTTGATACAACTGTTATATTTAACGTTGTGAAATCTGAGTAAATTAATTGATCAATGTACCCACTGTCTGAGCCAATTTTTGATACAACTGTTATATTTAACGTTGTGAAATCTGAGTAAATTAATTGATCAATGTCTCCCACTGTTATCACTTTCTGAGCCAATTGTGATTTAAATATTTTTTTTTTTTTAATTTTGAAATGTAAAAAAAAAATTTAGATAAATGCATCAAGATTAATTTAACAAAATAATATTAAAAAAAGTTAAATTAAAAATAAGAATGACATTGTGTGGTTAGTTAAACTATGAATAAAGAGTGACGTTGCATCGTTATCTCACTAGTTTGAGATTCAGGTGGTTTTTACATGAAGAGAATTTGCGTAGCGATTCGGTTTTTGAAAATTTATGTCTTGGGTTAGCGATACAGAAAGAATGTCCATTGGTGAGTCTGCCTCTCGACCACGAACTCATGAGATTGGACTGCTCACTGTCCACCATGGCCATAGCCATTTAACCAGGCGGGAGGCACTCATCAACACAGTCAGGCAGCTATACTTATGGCGGAGGTCATCCCTAGGTAAAGCAAAATAGTTCAACTTCTGAGGTCAGTAGAGAGAATCATGTAATTAACAATCTGCTGTTAATGCCACCTGAAACATCACAAATGAGGAGATTTATTAAAAAAATTTGTGATGCTTTAAATTTTATCCAGTTCCATTTGTTAAGGAATCTGATAAGTGGTAAAGTGGGGTGGGCAGAATGGGGTCCGCCCACGGCAGCACTTTATTTCTTTATATAGTCGGGCGGCATTTTCGGCCAACTGTAGAATTCTTTTTGTGGAATTGGAGGGGGGTGTGGCACTAAAACTAGATATGCCACTGAATATAGTGAAAACGGGCACAGCAAAAAACCTAAAAGGATAGTAATATTTGAACAGATTTGAATATTAGACTTACCTTCCCAATGCCACCGAAGCCAAAATTGCTGAGAGCGGCCTGCATCTCTTGAGGCAGACCTGGGGTAAACATCTCCTGATGTGTGGCCTGTAGATATCCCAAACTGGAGGTCACGATGACATAATCAGCCGGAAAGACTTCCCCATTTTTGCATGTCACACTTATTTGACCAGACACTGGATCCTCCTGGACCTGAGACTGTCCGTTGGATAACAGAAGGGTCATGTGAAATCTAACAGAACCACTGACTTAAAATTAAGAGAAAATATTACTGGATACCCACCCTCGCACCTCCACCCTTCCACCTCCACCCTTCCATCTCCACCCTCCCACCTCCAGCTTCCCACTTCCACCCTCCCACCTCCAGCTTCTCACTTCCACCCTCCCACCTCCAGCTTCCCACTTCCACCCTCCCACCTCCACGCTCGCACCTCCACCATCCCACCTCCACCATCCAACCTCCCACCTCCACCATCCACCCTCCCACCTCCACCACCGCACCTCCACCATCCACCCTCCCACCTCCACCACCGCACCTCCACCATCCACCCTCCCACCTCCACCATCGCACACAATTAAATTGATATGTCTTTAGTTGTACCCATTAGCACCACATAGTGCAACATTATCATTGTCGGCCAGTATAGGTTAGCTGTTTATGGTATGTGATTGGCTTAAGTTTCAGCCTACTAAATGTTTCTCATTGATCAACCTATTTTAATTACTTGTCTCTGTATATTTGAAACTGGAAAATCAAATTTAAAAAGTATTGTCAAGTATTTAAAGCCCATTGTAACAAGTATGGTCAAGCATTTTCTATTGCGTCCATTTTCTTATAGCATCCTTACATTTACTTACCCGGTTGCAGCTCAAGTCAAATCACTGGAAAGTCCTAGTCCTACATGTCGAGTCACTAAGTCTATTACAGATGTATGTAGGACTAGCCCAGTCTATGTTAGATGTACGTGAGAGTCACCCAGTTCATGTTAGATGTATGTAAGACTCACCTGTCTGTGTTAGATGTACCGGTATGCAATAGTCTCAAAATCTGTCAGATCTAAGTAAAACTGAGCCCATCTTTGTCAGATCTATGTAAGACTCACTCAGTCTACGTAAGACTCAACTAGTCTATGTAAGACTCATCAAGACTATGTAAGACTCACCCAGTCTACGTAAGACTCACCCAGTCTATGTAAGACTCACCCAGTCTATGTAAGACTCACCCATTCTATGTAAGACTCACCCAGTCTATATAAGACTCACCCAGTCTACGTTAGCCACAGGAGTGTTCAGTCGTATAACGTCCCTGGGAAGAAGGTCAACAACAGCATTCAAAATGGCTGTTAGGCCTCCATGAATGTAGGTGAACCTTGGCCCCCTCAGCACTCGGTACAGACTCAAGGCCCAAACAGACAATTCCCTTAGATCTGCCGCTGCTGTATCGATGGATTGATAGGCGCTGTACCACCTGGACATTTCGGAACGGATATAATTTCTTTATAAGAGTACTCAAATAAAAAAAGATTATTTCCTATCTTTATTTATTAATACGAGGAAATCAAAAAGCAAAGCCAGGTTAAGAATGCTTAATCTTAAAACAATAAAACAGGAGCAGTTACAATTTTTTTTTTAAAATCCTTCTTTAAAAAAAATCAATAAGGATAATAGCCTTAAAAATTCTGCCCAAGTGTCAAATGATGTACTTTAAAAGTTCAACTTACTTTAACCACAAAAATTGTTGATATAAAGATAAGATCTCCACAGAACCACTTCATGGACAGTAAATGGAATAAAAAATAAAAAAAACAACAAACTTTCAACAAATGTCACCGCAACCTTTCAGACTGTCAGATTACCTAAAAATGGCATCACAGGTTTCCCTCTGTCTGGGGCTGAGTTTCTGCCCATTGTCTTCTAAGAATTTCCTGTACGCCTCCTCATAGCACTCCCCTTCACTCCTCCCTTCGTCATCTATTTCCACGGTGTCATCTGTGGCCTCCTTGAACAGCTGTTTGGTGAGGAACTCCACCAGCTGGTTCGTCTCCTTGTGAGACAGCTTCATTTGAGACAAGTCAAAATTTTTATGTTGGCACTTATCAAATGTAGAAAACAAAGATGTTAGGTCGATGTCAAATTTTTTGTAACAATCTTAAGTACTCGTATGCCTATGAATGGGGTGGCCAAGCTCGGATAGATGAAAGAGATACATGATGTGGGGGTTTAAGCAAGGCAATGTACCGAATAAGTTCAAAGATGTGACTCAAGTGTTATAATATACGTGATGGCACCTGTACCAACAAATCCATGGCACTAAAAATTTTAGGTCTCCTCATCAAGCTCCTCACCTTTAACGGCAAGGGGTTTAATCCTGATCTACCAAGGGGTTTAATCTTGATCTACCAAGGGGTTTAATCCTGATCTACCAAGGGGTTTCATCCTGATCTACCCAAGGGGTTTAATC
Organism: Lymnaea stagnalis; assembly: GCA_964033795.1. Lineage (NCBI taxonomy): Eukaryota > Metazoa > Mollusca > Gastropoda > Lymnaeidae > Lymnaea > Lymnaea stagnalis. The sequence goes on along the minus strand of CAXITT010000028.1, from coordinate 1,340,773 downwards.
CTGATCTACCAAGGGGTTTAATCCTGATCTACCAAGGGGTTTTAATCCTGATCTACCAAGGGGTTTAACCCTGATCTACCAAGGGGTTTAATCCTGATTACCAAGGTGTTTAATCCTGATCTACCAAGGGGTTTAATCCGGATCTATCAAGGGGTTTAATCCTGATTTACCAAGGGGTTTAATCCTGATTTATCAAGGGGTATAATCCTTTTCTACCAAGGGGTTTAATCCTGATCTATTCATCATATAGGGATTTGTTAAATTATCTAATCGTTTATCTCAAAATTCACATCATAAAAAAAAATATTGAGAAATACGGGCTATGTTCAACTGCATTATTCATTCAGAGTTGTAAATTAATCTGTGCATCAACTTGTAAGGAAATCTTGTTTGCTCTCTGCTAACCTTCATCTATATCTGGTATTCACTAAGGAAGCAACTCAGGCGATAACATTTGATGATTATAATCTTGTTCTTTTATGCGGCTGATACTTCGCTTATACTTTCTCTCTTCTCGCAACTCTGACTGCCCTCTACTCCTACCGTCGGAGCACTCCCTGACTGTTCGCTTCTCTGTCCCGCTGAGTTCTGTCCAGTCCCGTCCAGTCCCGTCCAGAGGTCCTTATTTATAAGTCCCAAACCATAGAGTTTCTTCCCAGGTCTGAAATCTGACGCGCCCGCCCTTTGATCAGTCGGTCGCTACCCCCACCCCTGTTGCATCCAGGTCCGAACCAGTCATCCCAGGGAAATACCCTGGTCAGATGGCCGGTAACCCTCCACAATACCCCCATCTTAGGCATAGATCAACTAGTAATTGATAAATTTGCTTAAAAATATGGCATTTCATGATGAAATGATAGTATTGATTTTTGCAGGATTGACTTTGCATGATTTTGAAATGAGATTTTTCCTACTATTTATATCAAGCAAAAAGAAGTCGTCTTTCAGGTATACCTTCTGGCCGCTTGAGGTAAAGAATTCCTCTGGCACTTGGATCAGGTGGGTGTCGTCATCATCATGGTTATCAGTGGCGGGATCAGGATAAATGGCCAGTCCAATTTTACAGGCTATCTCATACACTGGGTTGCCCTCCCTGCCATGCACAAACTGTGCCCCAAGGTCAAGGTTTTGGCCATCTGGAAAAAGAGATCTATTTTAATTCAAGATTATAAACGCCATTAATGACATGAACACTTCTCAGTATAATTTTTTGACTGACACTCCTGCCTTAATCTAAACATTGTTGAGGGGATACATAAATTAGCATAAATTAGCATAAATTACAATCACTCGGAAAATAAATAATAGCATACAGTCTCAGAATCCCCCCCCCCCCCAAAAAAAAAAAAAAAAAAAACACAAAAAAAAAAAACAAAAAAAATAAAAAAGAAATATTTTGAATGGGAGTTTTTATCCTTCTAAGTCAACACGTTTTTAAAAGAAATGCAAATCTTGGGTGTCCAGTTGTCAAAATAATTTTTGTTTTGAAGTCTGCATGGTAGACCTAAGGTTATTTTTATATAAAAATACAATTTTAAGAATTAAATGAAACTAGATTAGGCCTGCACATCAGACCTAGGAGACACAGATCAAAAGGAAATTAAGTAGAAAGAAATCACGAATGTTAGAAAAAAAAATATTTGGAAATGAATGGTCTTTTCGAAAGATGAAAGGAGCCTTATTATTTAACTCTCGAACTAACTATTAAAGTAGCAATATTATTATTGACCTCTGTAACCAAGTATTATAGAAGTTCTATGATTAAACTCTCTTAACAACTATTAAAGTATTTCTATTATTTCACTCTGTAACCAACTATTAAAGTCATATAACTGAACTCTCTAACCAACTATTAAAGTAGTTACATTATTAAACTCTCTAACCAACTATTTCTGCCTTGATCCTGCCACCTATATAATCCTGGGCCTCTAGTACCGTTACGTCCTTGACCCCGTGTTTGATCAGCCAAGCCGCGCAGGTGACCCCGGCTGCTCCTGCTCCAACGATAACCACTTTCTGTGACGTCATTTCTGTCATTGGATCAGACAAATAAAAATATTGGTACGACAATTCAGACAAAAATAATTATCAATAGATTTAAAATCCAAGATGGTGGCATGCACTTTCAGTGGTCAACATGTGCTTATCTTTTGATTAGTTTGTATGCAGGCCTAGTTTGTTCCATTTGGATTAATGTAGTCTATATATAGGTAGGCTCGTGGGTAATGCTAATATGCGATTTAATGTGAAAGATGTCAAGATCGCAGATACCTCGTCAAACGTGCATAAAGAAGGAATAAAATAAGAGGAAGAACGAAACTAAAGCAACGTTGCAACGTCTTTCTGAATCTATCTCCAAAATGTATATTACTATCATCGCATTTATCGTCTGAAGCAACTATTCCATGCCCACGGTGTCATAGATTATTCCGTGCAAGGATTGGTCTAACAAGCCACCTAAGAGCTCACCGTAATCCCAACCCCCCCGCCCGCCCCTAACCGGATGATTCGATGGTCCTTGTCGACTTCGACGGACGAACAACACACACACACATCTGTAAGCCTAGTTATTTCAATAAACAGCTTCATGTGACAAATGAACAGTTTCATTGGCCTATGAACAGTTTCATGTGACCAATGAACACTTTCATGTGACCAATGAGCAGTTTCATGTGACCAATGAACAGTTTCATGTGACCAATGAACAGTTTCATGTGACCAATGAACAGTTTCATGTGACCAATGAACAGTTCACTGTAACCAATGAAGTGTCATGTGACCAATGAACAGTTTCATGTGACCAATGAACATTTTCATGTGACCTATGAACAGTTTCATTTGACCAATGAACAGTTTCATGTGACCAATTCACATTTTCATGTGACCAATGAACAGTTTTATGTGAACAATGAACAGTTTCATGTGGCCAATGCACATTTTCAGTTGAACAATGAACAGTTTCATGTGGCCAATGCACATTTTCATGTGACCAATGAACAGTTTCATGTGGCCAATGCACATTTTCATGTGAACAATGAACAGTTTCATGTGGCCAATGCACATTTTCATGTGAACAATGAACAGTTTCATGTGGCCAATGACCATTTTCATGTCACCAATGAACAGTTTCATGTGGCCAATGCACATTTTCATGTGACCAATGAACAGTGAGTCCAGGCACTCCAAACAGGAAAGGCCGTCGGAGTGGATAATATCCCTGCCCAGTTGATGAAACAAGGAGGAGAAGCAATGATAAGTGCACTATTCAATATTTGTAACAAAATCTGGCTTACAGGAGAATGGCGCAAAGCATGTACCCAATCGCTCATCGTCACCCTCCCAAGAAAACGTAACCTAGAGCTATGCCAAAACTATCGCACAATTAGCCTAATAAGCCATCCAGGCAAGGTCACCTGAAGATCATATTGAACCGATTAAAACCATATGCTGACAGAATCATTGCTGAAGAGCAGGCGGGCTTCAGACAATGACGGGGCACTACTGAGTAGATTCTAAACCTCCGAATACTGTGAGAAATATGCTTAACACCAACAAAATCTATACCACGTCTTTGTTGACTTCAAGAAAGCATTTGACAGGGTTTGGCATGCTGCTTTATGGGCCACCATGAGGCACTACAACATCAACACAAACCTAACCAGCATGATATGCAACCTCTATGATAAGGCCACCAGTGCAGTCTTCCTCAACAACAACATCGGAGAATGGTTCAAGACCACGGTTGGAGTACGACAAGGCTGCTTGCTCTCCCCAACCTTATTCAACATCTTCCTAGAGAGAATTATGTCAGATGCTCTGGAAGCACATGAAGGGACAGTCAGCATTGGTGGCAGAACAATCACCAACCTACGCTTTGCGGACGACATAGACGTGCTGGCTGGGAACGAAGAAGAGCTAGACAACCTGGTAAAGGATCTCGATAAGACCTCGTCGTCCTACGGCATGCTAATCAGTGCCGAAAAGACAAAACTGATGACAAATAATACCGCAGGCATCAACACTGAAATTAAGGTCTGGGAGGAAAGATTAGAGACTGTCAGCCGCTTCAAATACCTAGGAGCAATAGTCTCAGAAGAAGGCTCCAAGCCCGAACTGATGTCCAGGATTGCGCAGACTATAACAGCACTAAAAAAGCTCAAGAAAATATGGAATGATAAAAATATAGCCCCCAGCACCAAAATCAGGCTGATGCGCTCATTAGTACTCTCCATTTTCCTGTATGCTTGCGAATCCTGGACATTAACAGCTGATCTTGAAAGGAAAATAAAGGCGATGGAGATGAGATGCTTCAGAAGCATTTTTGGCATCTGCTATAGGGACCATATCTCCAATGATACAGTGAAAGAAAGGGTTCGTCAGGCAATAGGGGAGTACGATGACCTACTGGTGACTGTGAAAAAACGCAAATTACAATGGTACGGCCACGTAACAAGGAAAAAAGGGCTTGCCAAAAAAATATTACAGGGCACCACAAGAGGAGGGAGAAGAAGAGGAAGACAAAGAAAAAGGTGGGAGGATAACATCAAAGAGTGGATAGGACTAACACTGGGCGATGCACTGCGTAGTGCTGAAGACAGAGAGGAATGGAGGAGGATGGTTCACATGTCATCTGTGGCGCCCCAACGGTCCAAGGAATAAGGGGCATGAGGATGGGGAGGAGGAGGAATGAACAGTTTCATGTGACCAATGAACAGTTTCATGTGACCAATGAACAGTTTCATGTGACCAATGAACAGTTTCATGTGACCAATGAACAGTTTCATGTGACCAATGAACAGTTTCATGTGACCAATGCACATTTTCATGTGACCAATGAACAGTTTCATGTGACCAATGAACAGTTTCATGTGACCAATGAACAGTTTCATGTGACCAATGAACAGTTTCATGTGACCAATGAACTGTTTTTTCGTAACCAATGAACAGATTGACAACAGTTGCTGGCACTCACTCCCTTTAAATTATGGTTATTCTTGGCTGGAAATGTCTAACGAGGAAGAACGACCCAACAACGCACCCACGCTATAGATTGACCGCATTGCGCTGCACGGGGGAGCTCACCCTTTACGCTTAGACGGTGATTTCAAAATGGAAGGTTATTTCGCACTTAAACCAGGGGTAGTCGCTTTTTCTTTTCAGTTTGTATGCAATAAATCCGTGCCCAGCTGGTAGGAGACAATAGTAGAATCAGGCAGTGGCGGATCTAGGAAAATGACAGTGTCGGCACAAAAAAATACAGGAGTAACACCATGCAATAAAAGGATGACTGTTAGCTCCGGAAAAAAAAAGAAGCAAGTGTCGAAGTGCCCCCCCCCCTTTTCCAATCCTCAAGCCCAGTGGTCGGCAAGCCGCGACTCCTGAGCCGCATGCGGCTAATTTGAAATGAGGCTAAATTATGTATTAGTCTATAATCAGTGGCATTAGTAACCCATGGCTCATGTCCAGGCCCTAGGCTTCGAGCTTCTTTTGGGCCCCCTTCCTTTGATGACACAACATTGCCATGGTATGGGTCAAGGTTGCATGCGCCCCTGCTCTTGGTGGGAAGGATTTGTCCGAAGTTCTAGGAATAGTAACGCTGTGACGTTTTCCTGTCTGAGAAATGACAAACCCTATTGAGCGACGTTATGGGGAATTTTTATTTCATGAAATCAGTGGCATCCTTTATCCTTCAACTTCCCTTTGAAAAACAGGAAAAACTTATTTTTGAGCGTTGGGGGGGGGGGGGGGGGGGGGGGGTTGGGTGAATTTTTATTTCATGAAATCAGTGGCATCCTTTATCCTTCAACTTCCCTTTGAAAAACAGGAAAAACTTATTTTTGAGCGTTGGGGGGGGGGGGGGGGGGGGGAGGTTTGGGCCTGAAAATGTTATAGCAATGTGTTGTCATCGGCAACGAGTCTAAGTGCAAAGCTGCAGCATGATAGGTTGACAGGAAGTAGGTCAATGAGTCGTCCGAAGATTTTAGTCATGAACACACAAAAGCGAAGTTGTTATAAATATAAAGGATTTTTTAAAAAATGACTCTTCACACAAAAAATGTTTTCCGCCCCTCGCCCTAGCCTCTAACCAGAAACGCCAGACGTGGTTTGCCTTTGTCGGACAATTAAGGTAAGAGACAGATTTTTGGGGCAGAAGTAAATTAATACAGAACAGAATTTCGAGTGCCTCAGTTTGTCCTATTCTAAGATTTGATGGACATCTACAGATGGTAGCCTTAAGATCTCTGGATTACTCATAGCATGGTGTTAGAAGAGGGGTGGGGGCGGTGGTGGCGGCTTACAACGTGCTCTCCAGGAGCTCCGACGGTTTCTTACCTATGACTATTGGGAGTTTGTGAAGATGAATGCTGACTTCGTACAGTAAATAACTTCGTCGTCTTTATTAACGTTCCAACAAATCATAACATTCCTTTAAGTTCACATGATGCATGTGATCAGGTTATGGATACCCGTGGGACATAAAGTCACATGTCTGCTGGATATCGATCGCTGTTGACACTTGAGATGTTGGGTTTTGAGCAATGTGAGCAAGTCTATTATATAGCATAGTAGGTCTCTTTGGCGCCATATTAAGTTTAACTATAGCATACTAGGTCACTTTATAGGTCTTATAAGGTTTTACTACATCCAAGTAGGTCAAGTTAGCGTCACATAACGTTTTACCATAGCCATCTAGGTCACTTTAGCGTCACATAATGTTTTACTGTAGCCAAAGAGGTCACTTTAGCGTCACATAATGTTTTACTGTAGCCAAAGAGGTCACTTTAGCGTCACATAACGTTTTACTGTAGCCATCTAGGACACTTTAGCGTCACATAAGGTTTTACTGTAGCCATCTAGGTCACTTTAGCGTCACATAACGTTTAACGAGCCAGTTATTTTCGAATCTTATTCATTTCCCCCACTGACGTAATAAAGGGATTATCTTCTACGGTGGCTCGGGACAGATGCATAGGTCAAGTAGCCCGCCTTCTACGGTGGCTCGGAACAGATGCATAGGTCAAGTAACCCGCCTTCTACGGTGGCTCGGGACAGATGCATAGGTCAAGTAGCCCGCCTTCTACGGGATGCAGAGGGTTACGTTACAACCCCACCCACCCACCCCCCAACCATAACATTTTAATGTATACAAATAACTTTATACTTTAAAACTTTAAATTATTGAAGAAGAAGTCCGGTTCATGGCTTTACTTTGCTCACTTAATTCTCTTCCCTGTTTGATCATCGTAGGGAAACAGTTGTCAAATTTAACAGACCCGAACTCTGAACTCCGAACTCTGAACTCTGAAATTTCAGATGCATCACTTAATGGCTTTTGAGTTGCGCCCCTCCCCCTTTTTTCCGTAGTCTGTGTGTTCTTTATTATATGCTTTAAAGCTACACACAATTATATTTCCGAATGTTAGAAAATAGAGCTGTTTATTCTCTCCTTTTGAAATAAAAACTACTGTAGGCTAAATTTTTACGTGTTCACTAGATAGCAATCGTCAGTTGTAGGCCATGCAACCACAGTTTTAGCTCTGAGTAAGCAAGGTAGGTCCAAGATTTGCTCTTATTCGAAATAAACACTAAAACGAACTCATTTGTAGTTAATGAATACAATCGGTTAATAAAAAAAAAAAACTCTTTGCAAATCTGGACTTAAATATCGATATTTATTTTTAAAACAAACAAAGTCTAACGTTAGCCATTCTCATACTTTTTTGTTTATTTCATAACAGATACAATTGTGTAAAAAATAAATTATATTGACTATAGAACTAAACTATTAACATAGACCTCAGGTATACAGCGACCAGATTGAGATTCGTACGCCCACGCAATGACATAATGCAGTGTGTCGCCTGACGACAATTACTGATGATATTCCCAAATTGATTTTTGGGAATTACTTGAGCGAGGACTTTGTAAGTCACTTGGTCGCCTACGTGCTACACTGGGGAAATGTCAGAGGTGGCACCGGCCAAAGTCAAACCCAACAATGATGTGTGGGAGAGTGGGACCCGATACGCCATTCATATTAAAATGGAAAAAAGAAGTTATGAGAGGGGATATTTGTTTAAGGGTGAAAGGCACGCTACATTTGCATTCGATTTCTTAAGATGTGTCTATAGCCTCATTACATCACGACAAGACAAGCCATTGCTACTAACACACATAAAGAGACCACGCGAAAGCTACGTTACATTTCAGAGGAAAAGCCATAACACAAGCATGCGATTTCACATACATGTCTGACCTGTTACAGAGGTCCTCACTTATATTTATCCACTTCCTTATATATCAGACGTATTTTTTTTGTCACTGTCGGAGGCGTGACGAGACTTAAGCGAGCAGAAGACTTAGAATGAGATTGACATGCTATCACATATTGATGTTTTGTGTCCAAATATTTCACAACAGACATCGTAGCACCCAGAGGCGTGGTGTGACTTTTGAAGGCCACCTTGTACTATCCGTTTTGTGCCTACTTCATAAGCTGTACTCAAAGTTAGTAGCTTAGTCGTTTACACATCACAACCAGGGATTGCAGGCCCACATGGCGTCTCTGGTTGCAGGCCCACATGGCGTCTCTGGTTGCAGGCCAACATGGCGTCTCTGGTTGCAGGCCCACACGACAACTTTTGTTGCAGGCCCACACGGCCGCTTTAGTTGCAGGCCCACACGGCACCTTTTGTTGCAGGCTCACACGATGGCTTTGGTTGCAGGCCCACACGACGGCTTTGGTTGCAGGCCCACACGACGACTTTGGTTGCAGGCCCACACGACGACTTTGGTTGCAGGCCCACACGACGACTTTGGTTGCAGGCCCACACGACGGCTTTGGTTGCAGGCCCACACGACGGCTTTGGTTGCAGGCCCACACGACGACTTTGGTTGCAGGCCCACACGACGACTTTGGTTACAGGTCCACACGACGGCTTTGATTGCAGGCCCACACGACGACTTTGGTTGCAGGCCCACACGACGACTTTGGTTACAGGTCCACACGACGACTTTGATTGCAGGCCCACACGACGACTATGTCCCACACGACGACTTTGGTTACAGGTCCACACGACGGCTTTGATTGCAGGCCCACACGACGACTTTGGTTGCAGGTCCACATGATGACTTTGGTTGCAGGCCCACACGACGACTTTGGTTGCAGGCCCACACGACGACTTTGGTTGCAGGCCCACACGACGACTTTGGTTGCAGGCCCCCACGACGGCGTTGGTTGCAGGCCCACACGACGGCTTGGGTTGCAGGCCCACACGATGGCGTGGGTTGCAGGCCCACACGACGACTTTGGTTGCAGGCCCCCATGACGGCTTTGGTTGCAGGCCCACACGACGACTTTGGTTTCAGGCCCACACGATGGCTTTGGTTGCAGGCCCACACGAAGGCTTTCGTTGCAGGCCCACACGATGGCTTTGGTTGCAGGCCCACACGACGGCTTTGGTTGCAGGCCCAAATAATGATGGGAGGAAAGACTCGACGAAACCCGATGCGCTCGAACAATTGAGGGTGGGGGGTCAACTGGACATGAGCGGGTGGGAGATCATTGGACATCAGCGGGTGGGAGATCAACTGGACATGAGCGGGTGGGAGATCAACTGGACATGAGCGGCTAGGAGATCAACTGGACATGATTGGGTGGGAGATCAACTGGACATGAGATGGAGTAAAAGGGGAAGGGTTGGAGGAATCGGTAGGATAAATGAGTAGTATCGTGCTGATCGTGTTGGGGAGTGGGGAATGGGGAGTGGGTACTTGTAGAAATGAGTGCGGGGCAGCATGCGGATGTGGAATGGAGAAGCATGTGGACAGGGTAAAGTAGAATGTGGGCAAGGGAGCGTAGTATGTGGACATGGTAAGGGTAGTATGGGGACAAGGTTAGGATGCTATGTGGACAGGGGGTAGTGTAGTATGTGGAAAAGGGGTAGGGTAGTATGTGGACAGGGTAGAGTACAATGTAGTCAGGAGATAGAGTAGAATGTGGACATGGTTAGGGTAGTATGTGGACAAAGGGTAGGGTAGTATGTGGACAAGTGGTAGGGTAGTATGTGGACAAGGGGTAGGGTAGTATGTGGACAAGGGGTAGGTAGTATGTGGAGGAAGGGTAGGGTAAAATGTGGACAAGGGTTAGGCTAATATGTGGACAAGAAGTTGAGTAGTATGTGGACAAGGTTAAGGTAGTATGTGGACAAGAGGTAAGAATGTATGTTGACAAAAATAGGGTAGTATGTGGATAAGTGATAGGGTTGTAGGTCGACAAGGGGTCGGGTAGTATGTGGACAAATGGTAGGGTAGTATGTGGACAAGTGGTAGGGTAGTATGTGGACAAGTAGTACGGTAGTATGTGGACAAGGTTGGGTAGTATGTTGACAAGGTTAGGGTAGCATGTGGACCAGGTTAGGGTAGTATGTTGACAAGGGGTAGGGTAGTATGTGGACAAGTGGTAAGGTAGTATGTGGACAAGGGGTAGGGTAGTATGTGGACAAGTGGTAGGGTAGTATGTGGACAAGTGGTAGGGTAGTATGTGGACAAGTGGTAGGATAGTATGTGCACAAGGAGTAGGGTAGTATGTTGAAAAGGTTAGGGTATAATGTGCACAAAGTGTAGGATAGTATGTGGACCAGGTTCGGGTAGTATGTTGACAATTTTAGGGTAGTATGTGGACAAGGGATAGTGTAGTATGAGGACAAGGTTAGGGTAGTATGTGGAAAAGGTTAGGGTAGTATGTTAACAGGGTTAGGGTAGCATGTTGATAAGGTTAGGGTAGTATGTGGACAAGGTTAGGGGAGTATGTGGACAAGGTTAGGGTAGTATGTTGACAAGTTTAGGGTAGTATGTGGACAGGGTTAAAGTAGTATGTTGACAAGGTTAGGGTATTATGTGGACATGGGTTAGTGTAGTGTGTTGACAAGGTTAGGGTAGTATGTTGACAAGGTTAGGGTAGTATGTGGACAAGTGATAGGTTAGTATGTGGACAAGGAGTAGGGTAGTATGTTGACAAGGTTAGGTTAGTATGTGGACAAGTGGTAGGTTAGTATGTGGACGAGGAGTAGGGTAGTGTGTTGACAAGGTTAGTGTAGTATGTGGACTAGGGGTCGGGTAGTATGTGGACAAGGGGTAGGGTAATATGTGGACAAGAACTATGGTAGTATGTTGACAAGGTTAGGGTAGTATGTGGACAAGGAGTCGGTAGTATGTGGACAAGGGGTAGGGTAGTATGTTGACAAGGAGTTGGTAGTATGTGGACAAGATAAGGCTAGTATGTAGACAAGGGGTAGGGTAGTATGTGGACATGGGGTAGAGTAGTATGTGGACAAGGAGTAGGGTAGTATGTTGACAAGGTTAGGGTAGTACGTGGACAAGGGATAGGGTAGTATATGGACAAGGGGTAGGGTAGTATGTTGACAAGGTTATTGTATTAAGTGAACAAGGTTTAGGGTAGTATGTGAACAATGTTAGGGTAATATGATGACAAGGTTGGGGTAGTATGTGGACAAGGAGTAGGGTAGTATTGGAAAAGGAGTAGGGTAGTATGTGGACAAGGTGTCGGGTAGTATGTGGACAAGGAGTAGGGTAGTATGTGGACAAAGGGTAGGGTAGTATGCGTACAAGGGATGGGGTAGTATGTTGACAAGGTTAGGGTAGTATCTGGACAAGAAGTAGGGTAGTATGTTGACAAGGTTAGGGTAGGATGTGGACAAGGAGTAGGGTAGTATGTTGACAAGGTTAGGGTAGTATGTGGACAAGGGTAGGGTTGTGTGTTGACAAGGTTCGGGTAGTATGTGGACAAGGAGTAAGGTAGTATTTTGACAAGGTTATAGTAGTATGTGGACAAGGAGTAGGATAGTATGTTGACAAGGTTAGGGTTGTATGTGGACAAGGTAAGGGTTGTATGTGGACAAAGGTTAGGGTAGTATGTGAACAAGGAATAGGGTATTATGTGGACAAGGTGTAGGGTAGTATGTGGACAAGGGGTTGGGTAGTATGTGGACAAGGAATAGGGTTGTTTTGGACAAGGAGTAGGGTAGTATGTTGACAAGGTGTCGGGTATTATGTTGACAAGGAGTAGGGTAGTGTGTGGTCAAGGGGTAGGGAAGTACGTGACAAAGGGTAGGGTAGTATGTGAACAAGGAGTAGGGTAGTATGTGGACAAGGGGTAGGGTAGTATGAGGACAAGTTTAGGGTAGTATGTGGACAAGGAATAGGGTTGTTTTGGACAAGGAGTAGGGTAGTATGTTGACAAGGTGTCGGGTATTATGTTGACAAGGAGTAGGGTACTGTGTGGTCAAGGGGTAGGGAAGTACGTGGACAAGGGGTAGGGTAGTATGTGTACAAGGAGTAGGGTAGTATGTGGACAAGGGGTAGGGTAGTATGAGGACAATGTTAGGGTGGTATGTGGACAAGGGGTAAGTAGTATGTGGACAATGGGTAGGGTAGTATGTTGACAAGATTAGGGTTGTTATGTGGACAAGGTAAGGGTTGTATGTGAACAAAGGTTAGGGTAGTATGTGAACAAGGAATATGGTAGTATGTGGACAAGGTGTCGGGTAGTATGTGGACAAGGGGTAGGGTGATATGTGGACAAGGTGTCAGGTAGTATGTGGACAAGGATTAGGGTAGTATGAGGACAAGGTTAGGGTGGTATGTGGACAAGGGGTAGGGTAGTATGTGGACAAGGAGTAGGGTAGTATTTTGACAAGTTTAGGGTAGTTGGTGGACAAAGGGTAGGGTAGTATGTTGACAAGGTTAGGGTAGTATGTGGTCAAGGGGTAGGGGAGTATGTTTACAAGGTTGCGGTAGTATGTGGACATGGAGTAGGGCAGTATGTTGACAAGGTTAGGGTAGTATGTGGACAAGGTAAGTGTAGTATGTGGAGAAGGGTTAGGGTAGTATGTGAACAAGGAATAGTGTAGTATGTGGACAAGATGTAGGGTAGTATGTCGACAAGGTTAGGGTAGTATATGAACAAGGGGTATGGTAGAATGGTGACAAGGAATAGGGTATTATGTGAACAAGGAGTAGGGTAGTATTGGACAAGGAGAAGGGTAGCATGTGGGCAAGGTGTCGGGTAGTATGTGGATAACGAATAGGGTAGTATGTTGACAAGGGGTAGGGTAGTATGTGGACAAGGGGTAGGGTAGTATGTGGACAAGGGGTATGGTAGTATGTGGACAAGGGGTAGGGTAGTATCTGGACAAGGGGTAGGGTAGTATGTGGACAAGGTTATGGTAGTATGTTGGCAAGTTTTGGGTAATATGTGGACAAGGTTTAATGTAGTATGTGGACAGGGTTAGGGTAGTACGTTGACAAGGTTAGGGTAGTATGTTGACAAGGGGTAGGGTATCATATGGACAAGGTTAGGGTATAATGTGGACAAGGTTAGGGTTGTATGTGGAAAAGGGGTAGGGTAGTATGTGAACAAGGAGAAGGGTAGTATGTTGACAAGTTTAGGGTAGTATTTGGACAAATGGTAGGGTAGTATGTTGACAAGGTTGGGGTAGTATGTGAACAATGGGTATGGTAGTATGTGAACAAGTAGTAGGGTAGTATGTTGACAAGGTTATGGTAGTATGTGGACAAGTGGTAGGGTAGTATGTTGACAAGGTTAGGGTAGTATGTTGACAAGGTTAGGGTAGTATGTTGACAAGGGGTAGGGTAGTATGTGGACAAGGTTAGGGTGGTATGTTGACGAGTCGTAGGATTGTATGATGACGAGGGGTAGGGTAATATGTGGAAAAAGGGTAGGGTAGTATGTTGACAAGGTTAGGGTAGTATGTGGACAATGGGTAGGGAAGCATGTGGACAAGGTTTGGGTAGTATGTGGACAAGGGGTAGGGTATAAGTTGTTGACAAAGTTAGGGTAGAATGTTGACAAGGTTTAGGGTAGTATGTGGACAAGGTTAGGGTAGTATGTTGGCAAGGTTAGGGTAGTATGTTGGCAAGGGGTAGGGTAGTATGTGGACAAGGTTAGGGTATTATGTGGACAAGCTTAGGGTGGTATGTGGACAAGGGATAGGGTAGTAATGTGGATAAGGAGTAGTGTAGTCTGTTGAAAAGTTTATGGTAGTATGTGGACAAAGGATAGGGTAGTATGTTGACAAGGGTAGGCTAGTATGTGGACAAGGGGTAGGGTAGTATGTCGACAAGGTTATGGTAGTATGTTGACAAGTTTAGGGTAGTATGTTGACAAGGTTAGGGTAGTATGTGGACAAGAAGTATGGTAGTATGTTGACAAGGTTAGGGTAGTATGTGGACAAGGGGTAGGGTACTATGTGGACAAGGAGTAGAATAGTATGTTTGCAAGTAGTGGGTGGTATGTGGACAAGGAGTAGTGTAGTATGTAGACAAAGGGTAGGGTAGTATGTGGACAAGGAGTAGGGTAGTATGTTGACAAGGTGTCGGGTAGTATGTGGACAAGGCGTAGGGTAGTAAGTGGACAAGGGGTAGGGTAGTACGTGGACAAGGGATAGGGCAGTATGTAGACAAGGTTAGGGTAGTATGTGGACAAGAAGTAGGGTAGTATGTTGACAAGGTTAGGTTAGTATGTGGACAAGGGGTAGGGTAGTATGTATACAAGGGGTAGGGTAGTATGTTGGCAAGATGTCGGGTAGTATGTGGACAAGGTTAGGGTAGTATGTTGACAAGGTTAGGGTGGTATGTTGACAAGGGGTAGGGTAGTATGTGGACAGGGTTAGGGTTGTATGTGGACAAGGTTAGGGTGGTATGTGGAAAATGGGTAGGGTAGTATGTGGACAAGGAGTAGGGTAGTATGTTGACAAGTTTAGGGTAGTATGTGGACAAAGGGAAGGGTAGTGTGTTGACAAGGTTAGGGTAGTATGTGGACAAGGGGTAGGATAGTATGTGGACAAGGGGTAGGGTAGTATGTTGACAAGGTTAGGGTAGTATGTGGACAAGGATTAGGGTAGTATTGGACACGGAGTAGGGTAGCATGTGGACAAGGTGTCGGTTATTATGTGGACAAGGAGTAGGGTAGTATGTGGACAAGGGGTAGGGTAGTATGTGGACTAGGGATAGGGTAGTATGTTGACAAGGTTAGGGTAGTATGTGGACAAGTGGTAGGGTAGTATGTGGACAAGGGGTAGGGTAGTATTTTGACAAGGGGTAGGGTAGTATGTGGACAAAGGGTAGGGTAGTATGTTGACAAGGAGTAGGGTAGTATGTGGACAAGGTTAGGGTAGTATGTGGACAGAGGTTGGGGGAGCCCCTTGACAGGGGGTGGAGTAACGGGACGGGAATTTCATTTTACTAAGGTTCTAATAGTAAGCAGCAATGATTTTACAGGAAAATGGATAACGATCAGTGACTCCCATGAATGACATATTAACAAAGCGAAAACATCATTTAGGCAATATAATTTGCTGATATTAATGCTAGATTAACTGTAATATATTGATTTTTAATGCTTTATTATTTTTTTTTGTTGTAAAGTATTTTTTTTTAAAGTTAGTTTTTAGGTTAGTTTTTATTGTAGGTAATCTAAACGTTAAGAGATACTAAACCAACAAAAGAAAAGAAAAAAAACTTCAACAAAAAACACACAGCTGTCGTTTGACAACAAAGAACTGACACCAGCTTACCTTTAACGCAGAGAAGATCAATGAAGTTCGCAGTATGTCCGTCGTCTGATGCCCGCGTGGTAGATTAAAAAAAAAAAATGATAATTGAACTTTGACCCCCAACAATGGCTCGCTGAATTTCTTTCGAAATTATTCTGTGTTGCGTGGGGGATGTGTGTCTCCGAAGTATTCAAAACACATCAGTCTAAAACTCGGACGTTGACAGCTAGGAAAAATATAAATTTAGCTGTCACGTGGTATTGTTCAAATAATGGCCTACTCGTCCTTGAGCACAGGAAGGCTTTAAACTGCGCTGGCTAAAAATAATGACCACAAAACTTGGTACAAAAGTAATTGTAGTGTACAACGATGCGTGTAATGTGCCGTCCTCGTGCTGAAGGCAGGGAAAGAAAATGTACACTGCTTAACACTAGACATATATAAATTATATTCAGCTGTTCAGCGTTAGGGCTTTGGAGGGTGGGGGGGGGGTGTGCTAATCTACGAATCCACGTAGGTAGTGGGCAACTACTAGGCAAATAGGCGTTGGAAATAAACTATTTCATCGACACCATTCCACGGCGCACCAATCAACGGTTAAAGATTAGGTCAGGGTTATGTCAAACAAAACATGTCATTAATAGAAACATGTCTATATTGTGTTCACCCCACCACGCAAATGATTGGACTTTAACAATGAAAGGATTTAGAGCACTGACAAGGGATATTTGAGTTTTCAGGAATTAAAAAAAATATATACAAAAAAAAAAATAACAACCAAAAAAACCCGAGCACACGTCATATGGTGATTTATAGATGTCTGTTTAATGAAAGTTGAATTGCAGTATTAGGGGTTGCCACAAGCCGGCATTGCATAGGGCATTGGTAACGGCGTTAACGGGTCACGAAGTAAGTGTGGTGGTGCAATCCAGCAGTGCCTTCCATCGAGGACACCTGGGGGCTGTGTTCGACCAACTACTGCAGGCCGCAGCTTGTATGCGTATGTGGCTATTTACGGTGGTGGATTGTAGGGACAGTTGGGTTTAACATGTGCACTAGAGCAGGGGTCGAGGAACCCGGGGTGCGGGGAACTCATTGGTTGGGAAATCAGTGGGTTCGGGGGACCCAGGTAAAATCTTTGGGGTAATGACGGTTCAATCAGGGACGGGATTTGGGTAGGGTGAGGCATTTGCCCCCCCCCCTTCCGACACTTGCAGGCTTTATATAAATTGCTATGTACTGTGGCGCCTCAAGTAATAAACAACTTAACAAGCCAACCAAGTATTGGTTTGCCACCCCCCCCCACCTGAAAAGTTTTTACACCATAAGGAATCCTGACCGCGTAAATGGCGTTTTTTTTTTCACTTGCAGGCTTTATATAAATTGCTATGTACTGTGGCGCCTCAAGTAATAAACAACTTAACAAGCCAACCAAGTATTGGTTTGCCACCCCCCCCCCACCTGAAAAGTTTTTACAACATAAGGAATCCTGACTGTGTAAATGGCGTTTTTTTTTTAATAGCATAAGGATTGCGATACATTACAGAAACAGTCATATTGATATATTATATAAAAATAGGGATAAGGATCGTGCAAACTTTTCCCACCCCGCCACCCATGGCGTAGGAGGGGGAAACGGAGGGGGGGGTCTTCACCCCAGGGGACATTTCATTTCTCATATGAAGGGGCAGCATTATCGACAAACTGGATTACATTTTTTTTTGTGTCGCTATAGGGTGGACAAAAAATCGTACCTCGCCCCGGGTGGCACCAGCCCTAGCTACGCCCCTGGTAACACCCAACCTATCGTCTTTTTATGTCCATTGAATCATTGGAGAATGGTAGCCCATTAGAAGACAACTAATCTGAGTAGTGTTGCATAGCGGCTAAGAGCTGGGTAAGTTCAAGATACTAAACCTATCAGCAAATGTGAGACTGTTTCTTGGTCCACTTTTGAATGTGGCCCCCGGTGAAGTCCCCTAGCCACCTACTAACTTTCTTTTTAACCAATCGTTGAATAGGTAACGGCAGGGGTTGGGAACCTTTTTGTCTGAGAGAGCCATGCATTATGTTTAAAACTAAAAATTCAAGTAAATGTGTACATTTTGTGTAATTTCAACACTAAAAATGCAATAATTATGACTCTGAATTCTTTTTAATAACATTGTTATGCTGTTGCTAATCAATAATGAGTATTTCTTACCATTAATGCGACTTTTTTTTTTTTATAACCGAACATTTGTCTGCGAGCCAGATGCAGCCATCAATGGAGCCACGTCTGGCTCGCGAGCCATAGGTTCCCGACCCCTGGGCAACGGGGTTGTTGGGTTTTTCAGGAGATTGGTTTACGATCAAGTTCTCGTAGGAAGAAAGTGAAATCCCCGACGGCCATGTTTATAACCGTCCTTTAAAAGACTATGATTTAAACTATCTCACAACTGTCCCACAACTGTCCCACAATTGTCCCACACGCCTTACACCAATTGTTTGCTAATGAACATTTTTTCTATTAATAGATCATTCCCGCAATGTAAAAATTGCTCCAAAGCCCTAACGCTGAGCAGCTGAATATATTTGTATATGTCTAGTGTTAAGCAGTGTACATTTTCTTTTCCTGCCTTCAGCACGAGGACGGCAGTGCTGACACAACCAACCCAATGTACAACCAACCTCAGTGTTTCACAAACGCCAGTGTACAGCCAGCCCAGTGTACGACCAACCCAAGTGTACAGCCACCCCAGTGTACAACCAACCTCAGTGTACAACCAACCCCAGTGTACAACCCATCCCAGTGTACAACCCACCCCAGTGTACAAAAACCCCAGTGTACAACCAACCCCAGTGTACAACCAATCCCAGTGTATAACAAACCCTAGTGTACAACAATGAAATAGGCAACAAGTTGTATAAAGCTAAATTGTATGATAATTGTACATTACACCTCAATATTAGATACTTGTACATTACACTTCAATATCAGATACATGTACATTTCACCACAATATAAGATACTTGTACATTACACCTAAATTTTAGATCCTTGTACATTACACCTTAATTTCAGATATTTGCACATTACACCTTTATTTCAGATACAAGATCATTACACCTTAGTATCTTACATTTGTACATTACACCTAAATATCAGATACTTGTACATTACACCTCAATTTTAAACATTTGTACATAAACCTCAATATCAGATACTTGTACATTACATGTAAATATTACATATGTGTACATTACACCTCAACATCAGACCTTAGTATGAGATTCTGGTACATGAGATTAGATATCTATAATCTGCATCAGCATGAGGCTAAAAGAGTATATTTAAACTACTAATACACGATACATGAGGCCCACATATCACATTTTGATACACGGAAGGAAACGTCTTTGAACAAGTAGCTCCAATGTTATCATGTATGTAGTCAACCGAATAATTATGAGAAATAATGACCCCTGACGTTGGCTTCCAAAGGAAAATGTATCTTGCTTAAATTCACCTGCTTGACAAGAACTTTCAAAAGAGCATGTCCCATGTTAACTTCAACTGCTTAACAAGAGCTTCCCAAAGATCATGCCACATTGGGGTCCTCATCTGCATACCAAGAAAAGAATGTTTCGTGTTTAGTCATGGCCCACTAGCCAGGTCACGGTATAGTTATGACCCACTAGGCAGGTCACGGTATCGTCATGACCCACTAGACAGGTCACGGTATAGTCATGGCCCCCTAGATAGGTCACGGTATAGTGATATAACTTCTTCTTCTATATTTTGAGGGCCCACGATCAATGTATTGATCATTTTAGCTCCCAACTTCTTATTGCATACTTGTAATTTTATCATAAAATGAATGTATTGTTTGTGGTTTATTTTTCTGAGCAATCTTACATGCAACGTCAGTTATTCGGAGCAGTCTGTCATCTAACGAAAGTCATTCCGAGCAGTCTGTCATCTAACGTCAGTCATTCGGAACAGTCTGTCATCTGACGTCAGTCATTTGTCCCCATGTTTAAGCTGGCGCCTCATCAATGTGTGTTTGATTCGGATCATGCTTCACATTTTTGGTCGTTCATTCACTGATCCGGTCAGCTGAACTTTGTATTCGATCAATCCTTGAAGTCATAAAAGACCAAAGGCTGCTAAAAATCCTTTCTGATGATAACTGCCTTTGGTAAAGTTTACCGCTTCGGTTGTTTCCCTCAACTTTCTGTCGTCAACGATGAGACCCAAGCTCAATAACTTAATACTATATTGATTAATTGTACGGTTGAGATCAAATTAAGTCAACACCCAGCATTAAAAAATGGATCTTTTGCCTTATGGCCCCAATGGGCTCTGGGCCCCTGGACGCGTGACTTATTTGCCTGTAGGAAACGAATTTCATGTAGATTGAGTGAATTATTTGTAAAAAAACACACACAAAAACATGTATAATAACTTATTCAACAGCTAATATTTAAAATACTTTATTATAATGTTAAATAATCAATAATTGATCTCCTTTAAAAATCCAGGTGATTGTCAATATATAGGACGCATCATGGTCAAATATTGGACACACGATTGTCAATACATAGGACTCACTTTAGTCAATAGATGGGACACCCATTGTCAATATATAGGACGACATCATTATTATCATATTGCACACATCATTGACATCATATTGGACACATCATCGTCATCATAATGGATACATCGTTGTCATTATATAGGAATCAGCATCGTCATTATATTGGACACATCATGAATGAAATTCCGAAGGCTAAACTGGATTATAAAGGAGGACATTCTTTGTATGGGATCACTCTCTAAGAAGATTTCTAGTTAAGTATAAGCGTGAAAGATTGGACTGAGAGAGAGAGAGAGAGAGAGAGAGAGAGAGAGAGAGAGGGAGAGAGAGACAGAGAGAGAGACAGAGAGAGAGACAGAGAGAGAGATAGAGAGAGAGACAGAGAGAGAGAGATAGAGACAGACAGAGAGAGAGAGAGGGGAGAGTGCACGAATCATACCAACAGTGATTTTAAATATGTATAGCAAAAACTCCACCAAACTATGGTCCAGCTCAAACGTGTGTGCGACCAGGGTGCGTTGAGCTGACACTGGGAACACATTTTCTACCGTCCTCTGACGTGGTGTGTCTGAAGGTGATCCCCGGTTCAATGGCGCCGAGGTTTGTGCGACGACGAACCTGAGAAAGGTGACGATCTTTGTTGATTCTGGTGTGAACATGAAACACAGACTCGTCCTGTCAAATAGAGCTAACGGAGATGCCTCCCTCGAGAGAATCGATCTCCCCGGGGTAGGGATTCAAATAATTGAAACAAACTCTTCTCGGCCCTGTTGGCAAGTTTAAGCTAAAAAACCCCGATAAATCGAAATGTAGTTTATTGGTTACTGCCGCTAATATTTAAATATATTTTATTTAAATTAAAAAAAAAATAAAAGTTGTACACCAAACTACATAGTCAGTATTTGACCAGGAAGGTTAACTTTTAGATGTACACCAAACTACATAGTTAGTATTTGACCAGGAAGTTCAGCTTTAAATAATAGTAAGGAATGAAAAGGTGCGATTTCCATATTGGACGCCTGCCCAGGTGACGATCTTAGATAGGACCCCGATGGCAGATGCCATTTTAACAATTGGTTCGCATAAATCAAAAAAAATATTTAAAAATAAAATATAAATTGTTTTGCCAAACCGGAGCGAACCGGCTGAACCCCACCACCAGGATATTTCCACACCCCACTCCCTTACACTTTTATTTGTCTTAGCTTGTGAGTGAGGGCGAGTGACTGTGTGAGGGAATGAGAGAGGAAAGAGCGAGTGAGTGAGAGATGAAGTGAGTGAATGGAGTGAGGCAGTAAGTGAGTAAGAGAATTTGTGACTGAATGACTGAGTGAGTGTACTTGTGTGTTTAAATATTACACAGCGATAGCCCAACACATATTCAAACATACAAACAAATACACACACACACACGCAAACACACTCACACAAACAAGTTTGTCGACCGCCTTCAAAACTTAAGAGATTTTCCCTCGAACCAAAGCTAATTTCATGTACCTGAATACATGTACTTTAAAGTTTTAAACGGAGCAACGGGCGACCACCAATGTTCCCTTTAAGCTGCGCTGCTGCGCGGCCGCGCAGCTTTCTCACAGTTTTGAGTATCTGCGCAGCAAATTTCCATGCAAGTGTATGTTTGTATTTGTGGCCTATAAAATTTTGCACACAAAAAAATTGATGTTGTAAAACTTTATACAACTGTATGATTTTGCACACGAACCTGCAAACCTTAGAGAGAATATTGGCGACCACTCTAAGAGATCGGGTCGTCAATGTGGTGATACTATAGCTGCTGTTGTTGTTGGCCTCCAGTAATCCAATCTACATATAACTGAAGCTTTAGATCAATAAAACTGATAATCCCCCCCCCCCACAAAAAGTTATGGGGCCATTTCTTTGCTGTTCCTGGGAGCCAGTGGCGTAGGAAGGCGGGGCGAGGGTGGGGGCGAGGGTGGGGGCGACGGTTGGGGGAAGGGAGCGATCATTGCGGCACTTTTTTTCTCTAAATCGGGGTGGGCGGCATTTTCGACGCAAGGCATAATTGTTCATATCATCAACTACTACTCATTATTATGAGATATTGGAACTCTAATCGCCATATTTCCATACGGTATATTTAAGCTTTTACTCTGACCCAGTTACACTGAAATATTGGATCGAAAAAAAGAGCCAAGTAGAATAAATAAGCTGTCCACTTGGGGGGGGGGGGTAGTCATCAAAGGGCAGAATTTGACAGATATTTTCTTTGATTGACATGGCATGATTTGAAATAACACAGACCAATGCTGGCCTATTCGACAGCTGGAATAACACAGACCATTAATGCTGGCCTATTTGACAGCTGGAATAACACAGACCATTAATGCTGGCAGCTGGAATAACATAGGCCAACTTTTTTTTTTTTTTAAATGCCTTAGAACTCATCGCTGTGCAGAAATTGGGACCCAAGAGAAGCCGCCAGTCAGTAATAAACTGAACTTGAAATGCAGCAAGCGTGATTTTATGCGTCAATCCACACTTCATTTTATCAGCTACAGACAGTTCCACACCCTACCTGCTGGCATTTAAACACTATTCCCGCAAACATTCCTACAGACAGTTCCACACCCTACCTGCTGGCATTTAAACACTATTCCCGCAAACATTCCTACAGACAGTTCCACACCCTACCTGCTGGCATTTAAACACTATTCCCGCAAACATTCCTACAGACAGTTCCACACCCTACCTGCTGGCATTTAAACACTATTCCCGCAAACATTCCTACAGACAGTTCCACACCCTACCTGCTGGCATTTAAACACTATTCCCGCAAACATTCCTACAGACAGTTCCACACCCTACCTGCTGGCATTTAAACACTATTCCCGCAAACATTCCTACAGACAGTTCCACACCCTACCTGCTGGCATTTAAACACTATTCCCGCAAACATTCCTACAGACAGTTCCACACCCTACCTGCTGGCATTTAAACACTATTCCCGCAAACATTCCTACAGACAGTTCCACACCCTACCTGCTGGCATTTAAACACTATTCCCGCAAACATTCCTACAGACAGTTCCACACCCTACCTGCTGGCATTTAAACACTATTCCCGCAAACATTCCTACAGACAGTTCCACACCCTACCTGCTGGCATTTAAACACTATTCCCGCAAACATTCCTACAGACAGTCCTACAACATGACCTTGGCTCTTTGTTGATTAATAGAATAGTCACCTCCGGAGAAATGTTACTTTTTACCCGAGTTCAACCGTCACGCATGACGCTCGGTGCTTGATAATTTTTTTTCCCTGACTCAGCACAATTAATAGAAAACATGTTGAGCAGCGGGGGAGGCCCGGTTGTGAAATGGAAGCAGCCGCACCACAAGCAAAATATATATGAGAGATACTAATTGCTATCTGTCATGGTAAGCGCCGGTACGTCACATCAGCACTTTAAAAAAAATACTAACAAAGAAGCTTAGACAAATTAAGTCGTTTTGTAGTTTAATAATAGTTTGTTTAAATATTATGAAATAAATTATTCTTTGGTAACAATTTTTTTTTAAAAATGCATGGCATTTCTATGCTGCTCTTAAAAATTAAGTGGAGATTGGCGCAAAACTAAATGCAAGTATGCGCTAACATAAATCCTTGTATTTTGGATTTAACAAACATTTTCATGGGAGAGGATCAATAAGCCCCTCTCCAGCGCCTGTACCCACTTTCGCTTGGGAGCCTTCGGCGTCCTTGATTCACTTTTCATTCAACTCCCGTTCCGTTACGGGGCGAATTAGTGTATGCGAATGGTTCATTATTTCCAGGTTTCACTATGCCAAAAAGGCCTATATATATTTATTTGTAGTGATTTAACGG
This sequence comes from Lymnaea stagnalis, assembly GCA_964033795.1. Classification (NCBI taxonomy): domain Eukaryota; kingdom Metazoa; phylum Mollusca; class Gastropoda; family Lymnaeidae; genus Lymnaea; species Lymnaea stagnalis. The sequence continues at coordinate 1,316,728 of CAXITT010000028.1, read as the reverse complement.
AAATGGATTGGGGGCGGGGGGGGGGTGTTGACAAACTCAAATTCCACCCCGCGTGGTACAATGTCTCACTACGCCACTGCCAGGACCCCCATTGTGGTTTAAAGACTTATGAACGTAACGATAAGACTGGGCCTCCCGGTATCTGGTCCAGTTATATTCTGGTCTTAGGCGTTGGGGTGGGAGAAAGGGGGGGGGGAGAGGGAGTGGTTGTCTGATTTATGACTAAACTCGTCCTTGACCTAGCAGCCAACAAATTTATTTCCAGCTTAGGATGTGTGATCCAAGGGTTCTAGCAGACGGCAGAGACTTGGGTGGGGTTGAAATAAGAGATGCAACCGTGCCGCACTTATGATGCAGTAAATAACTGGACATTGGCAGTGTCAGCTTACTTCCAATGTATTAGCTTAAGAAAAGCTCTGTAAACGGAGGAATGTGATGAATCAGGCCACTTTCCATTGTAAGCCGTGGCCTGAGCCTCTTACACTTCAGGTCTACCATTATTATCTTCTTAAAGAGATGAGCTGACAGAATGCGTCATCAGAAGCCATTTATTTTTTTTTTTAATGGAAGAGTACAAGAAATTCACATATCTTTTCTCCAGCTTATCTCACCTTAGTTTGTTCTTGTTCTCCTTATCAAGGATTTCATTTAAAAGACATATTGGGAATTTGTGACATGTTTCTATCTGTCGAGATGCACTTTTCAATTATTTGAAGAACTTGCGCTCAAAGTTACGGAGACGTAATTTGTTTGGTGCACCTGTGTAGGAGATTGGTGCGAATGGGACGGTCCACCCTGGGGGGGGGGGGGGGGGGGGAAAGTTGTTACTTTTTCTTTATTTGAGGGGGGGGCATTTTGGCTATCTACAGAGGTTTTTTTTTTGCTGGTGGGGGGAGGTGGCAGATATCTTAACCCTCCACGGGTGTAAACAAGAGACATGGTCCGCCCGAGGCGGCACTTAGGCTAGCTTCGCCCCTAGTCTGGTGCATAATCGCTGACGCAAATAACCGATGTGATGAAGTTACCTTTACAGTTTTAACTCATCTAGGAATCGTGGAAGTTTGGATACATTTTACCACAAAAACAACAACATGGAAACATGGAACTACATTGTCAAGTTTAATAAAAAAGAAATTTAAAAGACTTTATAAAAAAGTATTTTTTTTGGGGGGGGGGGGGAGGGGGGGTGCGGCACACCAAGTACCGTCTCGCGCCACAGCCTTTAAGGAACTCTACTTTAGATATGTATTCCTTTTTTTACTTTTTACACTTCCCGAGTTTCGTTTTCCTTATTATTTCTCAATTTCTTCAACGACAATGAGTCATCTGACAACAGATCGTGATGAACTTAAAAAAAATAAACAACAGAAAAAAGAATAATTGCCATAATCTAATTTAGATTCTTTTCTTTCTTCCCCCCCCCTCCCCCGGGGCCTATAAATATTTCTGCAGGGTCATAAATTATGGTTGTTTTTTTTTTCCTGATTATTCGCGTGCCCATTCAATCCAAACATCTTATCCACTCTGTCTGATGGTCATCGTAATGGCAGGGCTGGGTGCCCCTCACTTTACAATGAATTGTTTGGGAAGCATAAACAGCTAGGTTTATCTGTTACCGTGGGAAATTGACACCAGCTCGGAAAAAGTTCGAGATCTACTCTCCCACACGCGTTAATCCTTGAAGACTCTGACCATTCATATTTTGTAGATAAACCAAATAAAAAACCGAAAGTAAACAAACTTTATCTTTAAATTGACGTCCTTGAAATCACAATGTCCGATAAAGAGCTGATCCGCGAATGGTTTTATAATAATAGAATTTCATGACGGCACCACGTGAATTCAATTGTCATACATTTAAACACGTAAATAAAGATACCTGAGATAACGTAGTGAGACCTTCGATACATGTCTTACTGTTTTGACTTAAGGATGGGTTATGTTCCCATTGCTGGTTATGTTCCCATTGCTGGTTATGTTCCCATTCCTGGTTATGTTCCCGTTGCTGGTTATGTTCCCATTGCTGGATATATCCCATTGCTGGTTAGTTTCCATTGCTGGTTATGTTGTATTGCGGGCCATGTTGTATTGCTGGTAGTTTGAGGAATTGAGAATTTGCGAAACAACTAAAACTTAATTCAAACGTTCATCTAGTGTCTTCGAAAAAAAAAATATATATATGATTTTTACCATTTATAATAAACCCGAAGAATGACAACAGAAAGTTAACGTTTGGAAAAAAAAAACAACAAAAAAAAAAAAAAAAAAACATTAAAAAAAAAAAAAAAAAAAAAAACAAAAAAAAAAAATTAGTTTGATGTCTTCATATTTAGTCTACAGATAGGGGGAGACAAATTCAACTACGGAAGTGACCCACGTTTTTTATGGTTATCTCATACCGATTACGAATTTTTTAGACATTACAAATAATTTCTGGGTGAATAATAAAGACTAATGGTAGATTGAATATAGGTGAAATGTATTTAATTTTAAAAACAAATCAATTAATCAAATTTAAACTCGCAAAGTTATATTTTTTAATGTGCTCTGCAGGTATAGACGATTTGATTGTAAAAAAAATGTTTATTTATTATTTTTTTAAAAGCGTGTGACTTGTTATGGCGGGTTCTACGCACATTCTTGGGAATAAAGTAAGGATTCAATAATGTTGGTTTGGAGGCTACCTCTCTGACCTGCTCGGACCTAAGACTGCTCTGACCTAAGACAGTTCAGACCTAAGACTGTTCAGACCTTAGTGTTCAGACCTAAGACTGTTCAGAACTAAGACTGTTAAGACTTAAGACTTTCAGACCAAAGTACTGCTAAGACCTAAGATTGCCCTTACCTAAGACTGCTCAGATCTGTAACTAGGATTGCTCAGACCTAAGATTGCTTGGACCTAAGACTGCTCAGACCTAAGACTGCTCAGACCTACGACTGCTGAGACCTAAGACTGCTCAGACCTAAGATTGCTCAGACCTAAGACTGCTCAGACCTTTAATAATTTCACTGTACAGAAATTTGTACTAAGACTCTTACAAAAATTATAACATTGTCTCATGTATATATATATATATATATATATGTATATTGCTTGTGGTTTGAGTGCTTCCATTTCCGGCTAGCGCGCAAAAGATAATTCCCTATAACTAAGATAAATTATTTTTTTTTTTTAAACGCAACTGCATTTGGTGTGTAAAATTTTCTTTTCGAAAAATGAAATCGTTTCAATTTAAGTGCCGGTGTAATACATATTCTGTCTAAAAGTAGTTGGGACATCAGAATATTTAATATAGTTCAAGGGCGTGAAATAAAAAGTGTGCAGTGACGTAACCTGAGAGGGGGGGGGGAGGGAAGGGGTGTAGCAAACATTGCGATTCTTAAATGTGAGTTACTTGAGTTCATGTTTTGTCAAGAAACTTTAGTAGAAGGGAAGTCCATGCATTGCTGTCACCAATGTTTGGCGGGCTATAACTAATACATTACTAATAGGCTTATCATGCCAGTCAAAGATTTAGAAGAAAAAAAACTTTTTATAAAACTTAATGTTTGATTAATTTTAAAAAAATAATTAAAAAATGAAAGAAGTTTTTTATTTGTTATTGTATTGATAATTTTTACAATAAAACCGATAACAATACAATCAATAATAATTATTATTATTGATCTTATGCTATATTATTATACAGTTTAAAACTATTGCAATTTAAATAAATTATTATAATTAAATATAATGCGACCACTTATTTGTATCATTACATGTATGTAAATATGGTGTGCTACCATAGTTGGGGTTCGCAAAACCGGCCCCTTTTGTATAAATCCAATCCCTTTTTTTTTTTTCGAGCATCCGTTATATTCCGGTATTCCGTTATTTTTGAGATTCGGGATCCCGGATTACAATTCGTGACCTTAGTAACAGTGTTATGTTTTACAGGGCGTTAATATGTGCAAAAAAAACAACAACAAAAAAAGGTTGTGTACAGATATATGTGAGCATCAATACCAATGTTAACAATGGGATATTTTGCACTAAGATGAAGAGTTCAGAAAAATTCCATCTGTTACTTTGATGTAGATCCAGTGCCGTCTTAAGGCATGTGAGGCCGCATGTGCACACTGGGTCTCGGCCCTCGGGGGGAGGGGGGGGGGGGTGGGGGAGGGCTCCTACTTCTAGGAGACTTGCGTTTTAAAGGCATCATTCTTCACTTACGTTTGAGGGGTTTTTACAGATTTTTTTTCATTTTCATTAGATTTAAAANGTTTTTTTTTGGGGGGGGGGGGGGGGGGGGGGGTTGGGGGAGGGCTCATACTTCTAGGAGACTTGCTTTTTAAAGGCATCATTCTTCACTTACAGTTGATGGGTATTTAAAGATTTTTTTTCAATTTCATTAGATTTAAAAGTCAGTGGACAGCACGTTTCCCAATTATTAGCACACGATATTATTGGCACATTCAAAAATTAATATTATAAATGCGAATCACAAGTGGGATACGTCTTAAAGGGGAATAACTAGTCAACACGTTTTACTTCTCCCAGATATGAATCCAAAAAATAATAAAGTAAGAATGTGTGCTTGCAATCATGTTAGACTAAGATTTTAGCCCCGGGCGGTAATGAATATAGTCTAGCAACGCCACTGCTCGGTAGCGAAATTAGTGGATAAAGCCGTGTTGGCATGGGCACACAGGACACTTGCCCAGGATCTCACGCCTCATAGGGGCCTCACGCTTCTAGGTACTCTGATAGGTAGCACCACGCCTCTAGGGGGCCGCACGCTTCTAGGTACTCTGCTAGGTAGCACCACGCCTCTAGTGGGCCGCACGCCTCTAGGTACTCTGCTAGGTAGCACCACGCCTCTAAGGGGCCGCACGCTTCTAGGTACTCTGCTAGGTAGCACCACGCCTCTAAGGGGCCGCACGCTTCTAGGTACTCTGCTAGGTAGCACCACGCCTCTAGGGGGCCGCACGCTTCTAGGTACTCTGCTAGGTAGCACCACGCCTCTA
>CAXITT010000028.1:1256174-1297708 GCA_964033795.1 Lymnaea stagnalis | reverse complement strand
GCTCTTTTGTTCTTATTTTTTTTTTTTAATTTATTTATTTATATATATATATTTTTTTAAATTTATTTATATATATATATATATTTATTTATATATATATATATATTTATTTTTTTATTTTTATATATATATTTATTTATTTATTATTTATAAATATGAATGAACGTTAATTTCTGTTAACGCTGGTGCAGATATATGTAATGTAATTTAAAAAGTAAATGATTGATTTCTATTGGCAATTTTATCATGTAATATTGATTCGTATGAATCTGAAGGAGGGTCTGGTGTAAAGACTAAAATATAATTAAAACCGTTTTGCTTTGTGACGTCTGGAAACTTCATTAATTTCTTTTTTTCTCCCGTTTTTATTTGAATCTATGGACTAAATTAACAATATTTATATTAAAATTGGAAACCACGAATAAAACTAACATTTCAAATATTCCTCTGTGCACCCACGCTCCATAATCTGCTCTCAACTCCTAACAGTACGTAAAAAGCTATGTAAACTTATAAATAAGCTAATTTTTAATGCTCTAGTCAGCTCTCTTAAACCTAGGTACACAGTCTAAACTAGTGAGCCCTTGTATTCATGCACTGTTCTGATTCCCACCCTGTTATCTAGTCAGTTGCAGCCACAGCTCTGTTCTTCTGCTGTCTGTTTATGACCACGGAAGTTAAGGGGATTCTAAAGGCGTGGAACTGTGTCCAAACTTGAAGAGATAAAACGAATTCTGACGAGATTTTCATAATTGAAGCAGCTGCGTCAACAGCAGACGGCGCTCCGGTCCATGGCGCACGCCCATAACTTTCCCAATGATGGTAGACCGGGCAGGTCAGGTTTCCACTGCCGTTCAAGAAGCTTGCGAGATAAAATTTTTGCTTTCCTCCAAATTTTTTGCCCATTTAATTTATTACCGTCTTTAAAAAAAAAATATTTAGATTAATTCCTATTTTTAAATGATTAGACTACATTTTTTTATAATTTATTTAATTCCAGCTGATTTTTTTTTTTTTTTCAACCGTTAAGGAGAGTAAAAGTGAAAACTTATCTTAAGATTTGTAATATACGACTTCCAAATTTTTTGTCTTTAAATCACAAGGAAGACACTGTCTAAACAAGGCGACAGCGTACGAAAGTGACCCATTTCTTCTAGCATATGGCCTCGGTATATCACCTACCGCATACCGCGCTTATTTTTAGGGGGAACAAAATTGAAACTTCCCGAAATTCCTGGCAACGGAAAATGGGGTGGGGCGTGGAGGGGAGACGACTGTAGTGCTGAGTCTAGGCCTAACCTTACGGTCTAGTTCGACGCCAAGGCGATAGTCGGCAAGGCTGGCCTTGTACAAACAAACAGCCGGCCTAATTGCCTAACTTGTGTGTGGATACAACCACGAGATGTTGTCTCTGAGGCGATGATAGCCGAGGTGCCCCCTCCCGCACGGGCGTGTAGATACAGCGGATGAACAATGCAAAAATAACACGCAGAAAGCGATCCTGGGAATTAGCTTTGGGCAAAAGCTGTAGCAGCACTGGAAGAATTGAGCTTGGTCCTACAAGTTTTGTCTGCGGGCATTGGCGCCCGCAGGGGGTGGCAAGAGGGCCCCCCCCCCTTGGATTGATTGGACAAAAATTTTTTAGACAAAAATAGATAAAAAATGTATTAAAGTAAAGAGAAAATAAAGAGAAAGTAACTAAGCTGATGCCCTGTCCATTCGTTCACCATACAAATACGCTACAGTAAATTAAAACTATATTAAAACATTACTAAAAATTTTTTTGCCCCCCCCCCTGGAAACTTAAATCGATTTTTTTGCCCTCCTCCCCCCTAGAAAGTTTGCTGCGGGCGCCCATGTCTGTGGGTGCTGGTGTAGACCTTGACTGGTGTGGACGATCATTGGCTCCATTGATAGATAAGTCCATGGGGGGGGGAGGGGGGGGAGGCGGAAGACGTTGTTATGTGCCAATTTTAAAATCAATTTATTTGTATTGCATCTTTTAAAAAATTGTCATGGTTTCACTTATGACAAAGAAACACACACTCACACACACACACAAACACACACACTCACACACACAAACACACACATTCACACACACAAACACACACACTCACACACACAAACACACACACTCACACACACAAACACACACACTCACACACACACTCACACACACAAACACACACAATCACACACACAAACACACACACTCACACACACAGACTCACACACTCATACACACAAACACACACACTCACACACACACAAACACACACAATCACACACACAAACACACACAATCACACACACACACACACACACACACAAACACACACACTCACACACACTCACACACACACAAACACACACACTCACACACACACTCACACACACAAACACACACAATCACACACACAAACACACACACTCACACACACAGACTCACACACTCATACACACACACACACACACTCACACACACACAAACACACACAATCACACACACAAACACACACAATCACACACACACAAATTAAATCCTTTATAAAATTTCAGATCGAGCGATGTGGAGTGGGGCTGAAAATGTGGGGGTGGGGGGAGAAATCCACCAAGTAACGCACTTTACAAGATCTCAATTAGTGCAACCCCCCCCCCCCACACACACAAATTTTTTTTCTTTCTCCAAGGCTGCAACCAAACTTTTTTTCACGCCCCTGAACTCTATCAATAGTCTAAGGACCCGTCCACTTATACATCGTAGATTTATTTTCCCCAACTATTTCAGAAAAAAAAAACAAAAGAAAATATTACGAGCCAAACGCACTTGCGATATTTGTATTTTCAGTTATCTCATTTAGCGCAGTTATTTGGGAAATTTTATTTTCGTCCAATCAGCGGCATCCTATTTCCCTTCTTTTCCTCCTTGAAAAACAGGAAAAACTGATTTTTGGGGAAAGGGGGGGGGGTGGCTTTGAAAATCTGAAGGAATGTTTTTTTTAATCGACAACGAGTCTATGTGCCAAGTTTCAGCTCGATCAGTTGACGGGAAGAGGGTCAATTAGTAGTCCGAAGATTTTGCCAGCAACCCAGGCAGCCACGAGCTGAAAGCGGAGTTCATTGATAGGATTTTTAAAAAAAAACAGACCATCTGTAGTACGTCGTTTGGGATTTTTTTTAAGGGGTCGGTGTGATCAGCTGACTGGAATAGGATGTTCCAGGTGTGAAAATGAAGAGCCCTTTAGCGCCCGAACCCTACAAGGTGGCATTGCCATCGTGTTATTCTAAAAGAACATATGAAATCAATTTCAAAGTAATCAAATTGTGTCGCGCCTTGTGTTGTGTTATTTCCCTTCAAATGGTAGATGGTTTGGTACGATGGTATGTTCAAATTTACCATGTTTATAATATACATATGGAACCACTTCTAATTAAAACTGACATTTTGGGGTGTGCTTTGCCAAAAAAAAAGTTAATGTTAATTTTGATATAATGATACATTACATCAGATTTAATGTCTTTTCATTGCAGCGTAATGAGCTATTTATGTATCAAACTTAAACATTACATTCTGATGATATTGGGGAAGAGAGGCGTTGTAAGGGGGGGGGGAGGAGGTTGGAAGGGCTGAATCAAGGCCGGGTGATATAGAAGGGCGGGCGTGAAGGGCACGGCAGGAGGAGAGAGGGAAGCCAGTTGGAAAATGATAATTCCAAAATTCTTGTTTCTATATTCCACGGGTTTCTCACGAGTGTTTTATAAATATGGAAGACATAAAAATTTCCGTAAACATACATAACTTCAACCAAACAAAACCATTGTAAGAAAGAGCCACTCACCAGAGGCGTAGCGAGGGTGTTTGGCGCCCGGGGACAAGATTCGCGCCCGGGAACAAGATTCGCGCCAGGGGGACAAGATTCGCGCCTGGGAACAAGATTCGCGCCAGGGGGACAAGATCCATTTTAAAGCGCCCCTTTTTCTTTTTTTTTAAATCTCAAACCCATTATTTTCATAAATAAAATAATATCAAAGCACATTTTGGCGCCCCTAACTAGCTGGCGCCCGGGGACATCTGTCCATCCTGCCCCCCTTCACTACGCCTCTGCCACTCACATAAAAGTCACCATAAAATATTTTTAAATAAAATAAAAAAAAGACTTTATTTTCAAAACGGTTTGAAACACACTAAAAGTAGCCAATATTTAACATTTCTTAAAATGTATTACACAAATGAAGTCAAAGAAAGCATATAGTTAAAAAAAAATTTTTTTTTTATTTTCTACTTTTTAGTATAACAATTCTAACCTATAAATTATCGATGAAAGTAAGTCCATTAATTTACTTTTTAAAACAAGTAATACGGAATCCCTATTAGCGAGACTTTACTATTTATCTAGGCATAAAACTAAAAACTAAAAGAAAGTTTTTATCAGCCTGGTCGCGAGCCGTCCGTTGTTTCGAGTCTACTCGCCGTATGCCCTGCTCCTAATGGCGGTATGCCCTGCTCCTAAGGGCCGTATGCCCTGCTCCTAATGGCCGTATGCCCTGATCCTAACGGCCGTATGCCCTGCTCCTAATGGCCGTATGCCCTGCTCCTAACGGCCGTATGCCCTGCTCCTAATGGCCGTATGCCCGGCTCCTAATGGCCGTATGCCCTGCTCCTAACGGTCGTATGCCCTGCTCCTAATGGCCTTATGCCCTGCTCCTAATCCTTTCTGAACCACCCCTCCCCAAAATCCTCAATACCTCTTGTCACCTCACCCCGCACATTCTTCTCCCGCCGCTCTATGAACGACGCAGAAGCGATCGACCACGATCAACTGAGTGAGAGGGTCGCGTGTGACATAAACAAAATTATGCTACAAAGTTGTCAACAACCAACATGGATTTGGAAGTAGAAAGAAAGTCTTGAGAAAATGGAGGGGTGGAGCACGCCAATATGAAAATCATATAAAGGGAGGGGGCACGCCGATATGAACGTTAAATAAAAGATGGGGGCACGCCAATATGAACGTTATATAAAGGGAGAGGGCACGACAATATGAACGTTATATTTTAGGGAGGGGGGCACGCCAATATGAACGTTATATAAAGGGAGGGGGGGCACGCCAATATGAACGTTATATAAAGGGAGAGGGCACGCCAATATGAACGTTATATAAAGGGAGAGGGCACGCCAATATGAACGTTATATAAAGGGAGAGGGCACGCCAATATGAACGTTATATAAAGGGAGAGGGCACGCCAATATGAACGTTATATAAAGGGAGAGGGCACGCCAATATGAACGTTATATAAAGGGAGAGGGCACGCCAATATGAACGTTATATAAAGGGAGAGGGCACGCCAATATGAACGTTATATAAAGGGAGAGGGCACGCCAATATGAACGTTATATAAAGGGAGAGGGCACGCCAATATGAACGTTATATAAAGGGAGAGGGCACGCCAATATGAACGTTATATAAAGGGAGAGGGCACGCCAATATGAACGTTATATAAAGGGAGAGGGCACGCCAATATGAACGTTATATAAAGGGAGAGGGCACGCCAATATGAACGTTATATAAAGGGAGAGGGCACGCCAATATGAACGTTATATAAAGGGAGAGGGCACGCCAATATGAACGTTATATAAAGGGAGAGGGCACGCCAATATGAACGTTATATAAAGGGAGAGGGCACGCCAATATGAACGTTATATAAAGGGAGAGGGCACGCCAATATGAACGTTATATAAAGGGAGAGGGCACGCCAATATGAACGTTATATAAAGGGAGAGGGCACGCCAATATGAACGTTATATAAAGGGAGAGGGCACGCCAATATGAACGTTATATAAAGGGAGAGGGCACGCCAATATGAACGTTATATAAAGGGAGAGGGCACGCCAATATGAACGTTATATAAAGGGAGAGGGCACGCCAATATGAACGTTATATAAAGGGAGAGGGCACGCCAATATGAACGTTATATAAAGGGAGAGGGCACGCCAATATGAACGTTATATAAAGGGAGAGGGCACGCCAATATGAACGTTATATAAAGGGAGAGGGCACGCCAATATGAACGTTATATAAAGGGAGAGGGCACGCCAATATGAACGTTATATAAAGGGAGAGGGCACGCCAATATGAACGTTATATAAAGGGAGAGGGCACGCCAATATGAACGTTATATAAAGGGAGAGGGCACGCCAATATGAACGTTATATAAAGGGAGAGGGCACGCCAATATGAACGTTATATAAAGGGAGAGGGCACGCCAATATGAACGTTATATAAAGGGAAAGACTTATGAAAGAGAAGTGGGGCAGTATAAACACATAATTTCAATCAATTATTAATGGCTACTTTTTTCTGAAATGGCAATTTATGAAAGGGTTAGATTTTGAACCCCCACCTCCTTCTTCCCCACCCCAAAAATGAACACGGATTTTTAAATATACACGAACTACATTGGTTCCATTTGATGTATATACTTTGTTATTTCCTTAAAATATTTTGTTGTATGAACAATATATAGTTTTAAAAAATTAATAAACCGTCCCTAGTGTTGAGAATTAAGAACGACGTACAGTCATCCCCAAATTACTCGAGTGATTTCCCACAACCACTAGCACAGTCCTAATTGTTGCCCCTGCTGGCAAACATATTTTCCCTGTGTAAACCAAGGCGTTAGAGGAGATCGGTCGCCATTTTCAAAGAGTTGGTGAAATAGTGGTGTGAAAATATATCAGGCATTCCACGCGTAATGGATTACAGACATGGCATGCTAGTTCTGTCTTCGCAGACTCTTCAAGGGTTAACGTACAGCGTTGCTACTACCCATACAGACGTATTTAAACACGTAGCTAAGAGAAATTTTTGCTACTGCTGTAGATTGATATTCTGGGATCTGCCTCTCACAAGGTTCTGTGCTTATAATGGCTATTTATAGTTTCGTGTTCTGTTGTGATTCTGTATCTAATGTAAAAATGGTTAACCCTGATTGTTATTAATTTTATTTTATTTTTGGCAGTTTCATCCTTTTTTGGGGTGGGTTGGGGAGGAGGGGGGTTAAAGAACAATCACAAAAAACAATAAATACTTTGAAGGTTCTTGTTTTTATTTGTTTTTTTTTAAAGTGAATTTAGATATGTTAAATTTTAGGAATGATTTATTTCTATAAATATCACATTTCTAACCATATGAGATGTGGATACCAAATGTTCAGAGAAATCTTTCTACAAAGGAGAAAACAAAACCAAAACCCAAACAAGTAGTAGCCTACTCGTTGAGTCAAGTCTGCAACATCTGAGCCACTCATGTCGGGGGCGAGAGAACTTCAAAGCATAACTATAATGCACGTGTCCGCCAGATTTCACGTGCTGATAGTGGTCACCGTGCACGCGCTGCTGACTGAGCAATCAGGCGTGTCGGCGAGTCCATCTGTCAGCACGTGGGGGCTGAGGAGCTCTCGTTTGGAAGGAAGCGGGTCCACAAAGCAACCAATAGTTGGCGGTTTATTATTATTTCAAAACAAAAATAATAAAAGATAAATAAATTTTAAAGATTTAAAAAAAGATTTACTTTTATTTGACCTTACATATTTTTTTTTACTTTTATAATTTTTTAAAATTTCCTTTTTGCTGCTACAAAACCAATAAAATGAGAAAATAGCAGCTCATAAATAAAGGAATATCAATGAATAACTTGAGAACACTTGTTTGAAAACAAATTTAGTCTTTTATGACATTACTGGCTCTAAGCCCGTCAGAAATGGCGGGCGTTTTTCATGTTTTGGTAGAGAAGTTCATAAACTCCAATTATTTCCATAATTGACGTACGGGGCGAATTCTTCAACATCAATCAGATTTTAGTAACAATGTTGATTTTTAAAAATACGTATCCATGTAACGGAATTAACCCGTAACGTCTCTGTCAATAGAAATGTTACTGAACCAATACACAGAGTCGGTAACCAACATATGCGAGGACTTGGAATGAATCCTTTGAGACTTAAGAGAAACACCATTCCTCGATCATGCAGTAGAGTAACCAGATGGGAGCAGCCTCGTCGCCTTGAAAACCCCCTTTTTGTGTGTGTGTGTGTGCAAAAGTGGAGCTTTTTCAAGAACCAAATAATTTAATTTAAACAACCCCGAAAAAAATAAAGTTTTTGGTATAAATACTGAAAAAAAAAAAAAAACCTAATACAAAGTAATAGGGCGGGGGCTGAAAATTTGACAAGCATGCATACAAGTAACCCGCTTAATGAGAATCCCAATTAGTGCTTACCCCACCTAAGGCTCACAACTGCACAGTTTCTTCATGCCCCTCAACTGTATAAATATTCCAGTTACCCTCCCGATTTTTTACAACGCAGATTCCTTTTAACAACAATGTTAGAGAGAAAGAATATTACGCACCAAACAAATTTGCGAGATTTAGAAAAAAAAAATTTCATTTATAATTATTATGATTATTGTTATTATTGGGTGATTTTTATATAGCGTAGTACGACAGCCTAGGGCTAGGCTCACTAATATAGCGCAATACCCCAGCCTGGAGTGTCTATCACAACACTTGTTCTTTTTCCTTATCATTTACCGAACAAAAATGTGCATGGAAAATTGTACTCGACACGCAAATGTTTCGCCAGAATCAACATGTGAATCAACGTCTGTTCAAGGATACTTGGAGACTCTAACTTAACAAATCAAAGGGCAAAACAAAACACAAGTTTAAAAATATAGTATATGGTACGTAACAACAATGTCCCACACTGAGAGAAATAACCAGACATGATTGATAGAAAGAATGTCAGTTAGACACTAGTGACAGGTGCAAATTGATTATTACGCTTCATCCACTTAACCTAAGCCACTCGCCCCCCCCCACCCCGACACTACAGTCCATGTAGGGCTCAGGCCTGCCTCACTACTTCCTTCCACCGAGACAAAACTGATGCTTTTCTTTTCCCATGCTTTTGATTCCCAGCTGATGTAGATCTTTTTCCCCATCATCCATCCATCTAAGCCTAGGTCTGCCCTTGAGCCGTTTTCCTCTGGGGTTTTGGTATATAGTGCACTTCACTCCTCTGTCATTTTGGCAATCTTTCTAAGCCACGCCAAGCGTAGCCTGCCCTTTTTTTAAATTTCCGCTACTGGCGTGGGATCCTGATTTAGACTATATAATTCATTTTTGGCTGGCATTCCCCATCCATATTTATAAACACAGCCTTAAAGCCTGCACAATTGTCTCAAGAACATTTCTATCCTTATGGAAGACGCTGCCGCCTATTATATTTTTAAAAAAAAAATAATAATAATTTTGTTCGCTTCCCGAAGGATCAAACAACTGAGGGACATACTTTTCAGGATCCACTCCCCAGGTATCCAGGTGCTCCTTGGCACCAAAAGCTGTGACCGAATCCTTTGTAGAACATGTTCCCGTGTGATAGAGGATGTGCTCAGAATCAATGAAAGATTTCATTTAACAGGTCGCAACGTGATTTACACCATCCTTTGTGAGGAGAGCGGGAAATGTTATGTAAGAGGGAAAGGCTGTCGGCTTGGTGACCGTTTTACAGGACAGAAAACACATGCACGACATTAAAAAAAAGACCTTGACCCATTTCAAAACACTTTAACAGCGCTAACCACAAAGCGATATCAGATATTGCATTTACTGGTATATGGTATATTTTCCTGTTTTGTTTTATATTGTAATTCCATCCGATTTCTTTCTATGTTCTTAAGAATAGTTATTTTTCTATGTTTAATTATAACGATCCATCTAAAAATAATTGTTGATGACGTATTGAGATACTTAAAAGATATGTTGAAGTCTACCACTTTTATATTAAGTTAATCTCAATAATAAAATGACGAAACACATAAAATAGTTACAAATAATATCTTCAAAATGAACGTAACGTTTTGTAACAGAGATCCAACATTTTGTTACAGAGATGGAACATTTGTAACAGACATCTAACATTTCGTTTCAAAGATTCAACATTTCATTACAGCGATCCAAAACTTCAATACCACGATCAAACATTTTGTTACAACTATCCAACATTTTTTTGCAATGAGCCAACGTTTCATAACAATCACCCACCATTTCGTTATAATGATCTAACACAGCGGTTCTCAACCTATGGGTCGCGACCTCTTTGGTGGTCACTTACCCTTCCCAGGGGTCGCCTAAGAACATCTAAAAACACATATGCTATACAGTTATGAAGTAGCAACGAAAATAATTTTGTGGCTGGGGGTCGCCACAACATGAGGAACTGTTTTGAAGGGTTGTGGCATTAGGAAGGTTGAGAACCACAGATCTAACATTTCATTGCAACTATCCAAATTTTGATTACAACTCTCCGAAATTTCGTTACAGTCATTCACCATTTTTTTGCACATATCCAACATTTCGTTATAATGATACAACATTTCATAACGATTCCTGGCAGCTGCACTTGAAAATGTTGTCATAGTTCTGATCAGTGTATCAGTTACTCATCACGGGTCGAGATTCAATCTTAATGTTGTGAGAGGAAATACTCACCAAGATGAAAAATAAATAACTGAGGCTAGCTCCACCTGTGTAACCAGCTAACATCCGGGGACTCCGTGACACGCGTCGTGCAGCTAGTCTTACAGGGTACAGGCGCCCCTGTGCGGCTAGTCTTACAGGATACAGACGCCCCTGTGCGGCTAGTCTGACAGGGTACAGACGCCCCTGTGCGGCTAGTCTTACAGGGTACACACGCCCCTGTGCGGCTAGTCTGACAGGGTACAGACGCCCCTGTGCCGCTAGTCTGACAGGGTACAGACGCCCCTGTGCCGCTAGTCTGACAGGGTACAGACGCCCCTGTGCGGCTAGTCTGACAGGGTACAGACGCCCCTGTGCGGCTAGTCTTACAGGGTACAGCCGCCCCTGTTTGGCTAGTCTTACAGGGTACAGACGCCCCTGTGCGGCTAGTCTGACAGGGTACAGACGCCCCTGTGCGGCTAGTCTTACAGGGTACAGACGCCCCTGTGCGGCTAGTCTTACAGGGTACAGACGCCCCTGTGCGGCTAGTCTGACAGGGTACAGACGCCTCTGTTCGGCTAGTCTGACAGGGTACAGACGCCCCTGTGCGGCTAGTCTTACAGGGTACAGGCGCCCCTGTGCGGCTAGTCTGACAGGGTACAGGCGCCCCTGTGCGGCTAGTCTGACAGGGTACAGACGCCCCTGTGCGGCTAGTCTTTCGCAGTATAGTTGACCCTGGTTACGTATATCACACGATTTTTACAACGTAACGAGATGTCTTGTACTCCAGGATGTCACTTCTTGTCTCTCGGTGTGACATGTCACTTCTTGTCTCTCGGTGTTACATGTCACTTCTTGTCTCTCGGTGTTACATGTCACTTCTTGTCTCTCGGTGTTACATGTCACTTCTTGTCTCTCGGTGTTACATGTCACTTCTTGTCTCTCGGTGTTACATGTCACTTCTTGTCTCTCGGTGTTACATGTCACTTCTTGTCTCTCGGTGTTACATGTCACTTCTTGTCTCTCGGTGTTACATGTCACTTCTTGTCTCTCGGTGTTACATGTCACTTCTTGTCTCTCGGTGTTACATGTCACTTCTTGTCTCTCGGTGTTACATGTCACTTCTTGTCTCTCGGTGTTACATGTCACTTCTTGTCTCTCGGTGTTACATGTCACTTCTTGTCTCTCGGTGTTACATGTCACTTCTTGTCTCTCGGTGTTACATGTCACTTCTTGTCTCTCGGTGTTACATGTCACTTCTTGTCTCTCGGTGTTACATGTCACTTCTTGTCTCTCGGTGTGACATGTCACTTCTTGTCTCTCGGTGTTACATGTCACTTCTTGGCTCTCGGTGTTACATGTCACTTCTTGTCTCTCGGTGTGACATGTCACTTCTTGTCTCTCGGTGTTACATGTAGGTTAAGATAATGGTCAAACAATTTTTAAAAAGCTCAGTCTGCCTAGCCTAAAACAGACGATATATCGTTTACGACATACAACGTGCAGAGGTTTAAATCCTTCCCTACATGGAGACTTCAATTATTTCCACCCCTTCCCGTTGCCGTCACACCAAAGTAGTGTCCAAATTTGTATTGCCGTCACACCAAAGTAGTGTCCAGATGTGTATTGCCGTCACACCAAAGTATTGTCCAGATGTGTATTGCCGTCACACAAAGTATTGTCCAGATGTGTATTGCCGTCACACCAAAGTAGTGTCTAGATTTGTATTGCTGTCAGACCAAAGTAGTGTCCAGGTTTTGGAGCACTACGACATAATTAATTTTTGGGGCGTGGGGGGTTAATTTTCATTTTAAAAAAAACCAAATCCCATCTCAAGATAACCATAAAATTGAATGAAGAGCTTCAACATCTACCTTTTTAGAAGTGTATAGTTGTCATTTATAGATGCGCGTAGTAGTCATTTATAGAGACCTATGGTTGTCATTTATAGACACGTATAGTAGCTGTACATGCAATGTCTTTAGGTCCACCTGGTAAAACTATTTAGATTTGTAGTTATGAGTAGGCTTTCCAGGTTTGACTTTATTAGACCCCAGAGCTTCATGGGGGGTTTCCCTCTTATTTTTAACACATACAAAAGTGAGTTCTTCAATCTCTTTTTACTATTAATTAATAAATTTAGAAAAAGTTGGGTTTTTTTAACAGAAAAAATTATTATTTTATTTTAAAATATAAAAAAATAAATAAAACTTATTAACTGTAATTATGGGTAGAATATAAGTTGTTCGCAATGACGTCTCCCGAAGGAATGTTTGTATTTGGCGGTAGGTACGTTAGCTAGATCATTAATTTAACAACAAACACCAACTAAAAAGCAATGACCTGTGGAATGATCAAACAAACCAAAAAAAAAAAATAATAAAAATGTACATTGTGTACTACTACTGACCGGTTTGTGCCTTGCAGCGCTGAGACAAAAAGTGCACACGGGTTTGGGCATCTCCATGGGCTGGTGCCCCCGGATCATGGCCTGGTGCTTGAGGCAGGGCTGTTCCGAGCACTCGGCCCCGACCATCAGCACTGTGCTCAGGTGGGCGATGTAGCTGGCTGCCAGCCGCAGGGTCTCAATTTTGGAAAGTTTGCGGTCCGCGGGTTCTGAAATTGTTAGCAGTGCACTTCGTTAATGTTTTGAAACTGCTAGACTATTTAACACCAGATCCCAAATGGCTCTGAATTAATTAGAACTGCTAGATTGCGTAATTAGAACTGCTAGATTGCTTAACACCAGATCCCAAATGGCTCTGAATTAATTAGAACTGCTAGATTGCTTAATTAGAACTGCTAGATTGCTTAATTAGAACTGCTAGATTGCTTAATTAGAACTGCTAGATTGCTTAATTAGAACTGCTAGATTGCTTAATTAGAACTGCTAGATTGCTTAATTAGAATTGCTAGATTGTTTAATTAGAACTGCTAGATTGTTTAATTAGAACTGCTAGATTGCTTAATTAGAACTGCTAGATTGTTTAATTAGAACTGCTAGATTGCTTAACACCAGATCCCAAATGGCTCTGAATTAATTAGGATGAAGAGACTGAAATCATTTTGTGCCCACGGCTGCACTGTTGTATATCGCATAAGCCATAGGTCCAGCGAGAATCCGAATAATTTCGGTTGATTGATGTCCACATTTAGGCTGAGTTGTGTGATATCTGTGTAGCTGTCCCCGATTAGAAGCACAGGAATGTTATTTCCAAACAAAAAGAAAACGCAGATACTAATTCAATTTAGTCCCATCAGGTGGTTTTAGAGCGTCAAATAGTCGCGCCTCTCAAGCTTTCAGATTAAGATATTTATGTTTTTTATTCTTCAAGGGCGTTCACAAAAGTTTACTTGAGAATAACGTAAAATGTTTGAAATGATCATTTTAATCAATATAATATAATGTAATATATATTTGTGGCAATTTTATTTTTATTCAGTTTTTTATATCCATGTCAGCTTTTTGACTGTCTTGTGATGTAACAGTGATATTTATTGAAAGCGCCCTAGGCTCCAGTATATTTCTTGTGATGTCCCTTTCTCTATAATATTTTACTAGGTCTGCACATGTGTAAATTCAATGCAAAGGTGTCACGAATGACTGGGGCGGGGGTTAACAACAGACCCACATTGTTCTTCAGATAAGTTATGGGGTGGACGGAAATTGCTGTGATTTTGGGGAGGGAGTTGATAGACGCATGGGGTAAGGTTAATAGATTCTCGTGTCTTTAAGATTAGGGGCACGTTTTTTGCAAAATATTATGTCTCGGGCCTTCCAGACTTCGCGTGATAATTTTGGTGTGGACGACGGAAGTTCCAAATTGACCGGAAATGAGGGGTGTATGGATGGGTTAATTGACAGCATTCCTGGACCACCAAGGGAGGTAGAGAATGGTATATAACATAGAACTCCACGTGACATAAGACAGACGGAGAGATTCGTGGACGGTCGTTCTGTTGTAACAGACGTAGTATTACTAGCTGTAGTCAGAGATAGCATTAGGGATAGATAGCGATTTGTTGACAGTTAGAAAAGAGACATTGCAATCTTATTATAGTGATCAATACATCTTTTTACTTATAACTGTTAATGAGGAGTTGTTTAGTCATTCATTCGTGTTCTGTGTTATCTTGGTCGTACTTCTCAACGCCTGGATTAGTGAACCATCACAGAGAGGAACTACGTGGTACATGACCATAAGTGACCATAAGTACGGGCCATATCTCACAATACCATCTCTTCTGTGACAAAATGCTCCAAACAATATGAAATAATTCATTTAATTTATTTTCCCTAAATATTTTGTGATCAATGTAAACATGTGAAAATAGAAAAATTTAAATAGAAATGACAAAACAATTTGACTAATTTTGTATATCAATAAAACAGCACACATAAATATACGATATTGCAATATAAATCTATTACAACCGTTATTTTAAAAATGTATTCTTTATAAACGGATTATTTATACGTGTTCATCTGTGTGTGTGCATTGGTTTCTGTTATTACCGTTATACTTTATTATTATATTACAAATGATAACATTATTATTAAATTTATTATTATAAATGTTATTTCTGTTATGTAATTAACATCACTGTTTCCTTTATAATGAGAAAAAAGATCTCCAAAAAAATCCAAATATTTTAGTTATTCTTTTAATAATAGTATTTAATAGATAATGTTTTGAGAATTAGTTTTTTTTTTGTGCGTACGTGTGTGTGTGTGTGTGTGTGTGTGTGTGCGTGTGTGTGTGTGCGCGCGCGTGTGTGTGTGTGTGTGTTTGTGATAAGAGTCTATTTAATTAACATTTTACTTTCTGGTTCCGTATTGAGATATTACAAATTTTCTAATAAAATCGTTGAAGCTATGACATCGTATTAGTGAAGACGCGGTGTCCTTTTTAAAGTCACAATGTCATCAATTTTTAAATGTGTGGGTGCGTGTGTGGGGGGGTGGGGGATGATTTAGTCACATTAATATGTGTCTTATTTTGAAAGGATTTATCGAGATTGGTTTCCCCTTACACGTGTAATTTTTACTTATGAAAATACGAAAATATTGAAAAGGATTATTAGATCTTGTCTGCTCCGTAGGATGACGTCACACAAGAAATATGATACCTTCAAGGGTGGAACTTTTTATATATATTAAATTCGTGTGGCTGTTAAGCCTTCACAATGAAATCGAATTTTTTACTGAATTTAAAAAAAAAATATCTGCCTTTTCACTCGTTTGGGGTCCGTTACAGTGATAACATAATTATAGATATATACTCAGATTAAAATACATAGATGAAAGCTATTTAAATATGGTTCCTTTAATTTGTTGACTATATACTTTTAGAATTCAAATTATCTGTTATTTAATGAGCTGAGAGGATTGTGTTAAGATAAATTCTGTCTGCATATGAAACGACGGGTTCTGTGGTCTACATTCCTTGTACAGATTTTATTGAATGTATCAACCATTTAACCAATATAATATAAAATGCTACGAGCATTGAAATAAACAATTAATAATCAATTTATTTTAATTTAAATTTAATAAACTTTCTTTTTATATGTTAAAGTTGGTAAATTAACTCTATATTGAAAGTTGCACCTTATTATTACATTTATGAGCAGTGAAATCAAAAATGAATAATATCACATTCCAATGCAGAATGTAGAATAACTGTAACATACCTGTGGGGATTAATGTCCTCAGCGTGACAAATGCCGTGTTCACGCTGTGAGTCCGATCACGTTCGCGTGCGTTGGCCGAGCACCGTGGCTTGGCGCATAGGCCGCTCCCCGACCCCCGGTCGTCCCACATGCTGTCCATCCCGCCAGAACCGTTGCCGTTCATGCTGTCCATGAGTTTGCGGTGTTGGAGCCCTCCTGGAGAATGTCCCGGAGAATGTCCCGGGGATTGCCCCGGCGAATGTGCCGGAGATGTCGTGGAAATGTCTCGGCCGCGGGACTTCAACGGAGGCGATGGGTTCGCGATCCACTTTTGGTGAAACTTGTAGTCTTCAGTTTTGTAGCTCAGCTCACAAGAAATGTTCGCCAACCTGCTGTCCTGGTCGGGGAACATTAACTTGCTGTTGTGTGGTCTGTTAATTATGTTGTCTGGTATGTTGATGCTGGACTTGGATCGCTTCCTACATGTCTGTTGTAATAATTGGCCACACCTGTCGTCCATGAGTCTCCACACTTGAAATTGTAATTTTTTTTTTTTAATCACCAACCACGCACGCCCTATCTATACACGGCTAGCTACACACACTCATGATATATATAGGCAGAGCTACACACACCTGATGTGTTAATGGCTAGCTACACACACATGATGTGTCAATGAGTATCTAACACACCTGATGTATGTCACGGATATTAATCCAAAATCACTCTTCGCATAAATATATGATGTTGAAAGTCAGTTTCATCCACGATTTTGTTCAACAATTGGAATGTTGCGATCCATCTTGTCCCGCCGTTAGGAAGAGAGAACTGAAGAAATGACATCAAAACAAGTCGTTAAATGTGTGTTTAAACTCAGCAATATCTTTTTTTTTTTTTTTCTTTAAACGTTACACACACTTTATCCCAATCCAGGAGCATGTCAGACCTGGGTCTATGACAATATCATGGGAAACAAACGATGCTGGCCAGAGTTATACCCTCCCCCCCCCGTCATGCCTCTCATGGCCGACCACTGCCAATCAATGCCAAACACGTAAATGCCAACGCATCAACTTCACACTGCGCAGCAATCAACTTGACCGCTGGGCAGTAGCTGGCCTATCAAGAGGGCAGTTCAGCTTCGTTAAAGGGGAGCGCACTCCAAAACCACGTAACCCCTGAGCCCCCACCCCCCCCCCCCCCCCCGGTGAGCAGGCCACGGGCCGACCGGTTGTATAATAGTCAGAAGAACGTGCCTCTCTTTGTTGCGTCAGGCATGACATAGCGTTCTCTTAGCGGCCATTCAGACAATACATGATCTTTTCTGTGCTGGTGTTTCATGCTGTGATACATTGAACACAAACTATCGCTCTTCAGATGTTAAGTTGGACAGAGATTCCTATTATTAAGTTTGGCGGACCAGTGGACCAGCGAACCAGGGGAAAAGTTTGAAAAAATGAACCAGGGGACGTTGCCATATTCATTTTTTATATTATCTTTACTTGACCATAAATATTTATGTTGTGGGGGACAGCCAACGTAAGGCTCGCTGACCGGTAACGTAAGGCTCGCTGACCGGTGCCCAGTGTTTCTTTCAGACAATTTTCTCCAAGGGGGGCGGGGGGAGTGGACCATTTCAGAACTTCTGCTGGGCACTGCCATGGGCAGGAGATAAGGGGGTCAGAGGAGGCACTCAAAATGGACTTGGATGGTATTTAAAGAATGAAAATAATGGGTTTCGGAGTTGAGGGGGGTGGGGGCGCCGAACACTCAGGCTACGCCTCTACCAGTGGCGTAGTAAGGGGGCGGATGGGATGTTCCGCCAAGGTGTCCCGTTTTTTTTTGTTTTGTTTTTTTTACTTTTTTTTTTTTTTTTTTTAGCTTTTTTCTGGTTTCCTCTTTAAAGAAATGTGTTACAAAGAAAAGTATTACAAAGAAATGTGTTTTTTTTTTTTTTTTTTTTTTTTTTTTTTTTTTTTTTTTTTTAGCTTTCTTCTGGATTCCTCTCTAAAGAAATGTGTTACAAAGAAAAGTATTACAAAGAAATGTGTTACAAAGAAAAGTATTACAATTTTAAGAAATGCTTGCTAATAGGCCAGGCGGATTGTTAAAATTAAAAGGAGGAAAGTAGTCAGGGCATTAATAAATACAAGGTACGTTTTTAAAAAAAAAAAAAATTGTATCCAAGAAACTGTGTTACAAATGTAGCGCATTAAAAAAAAATATAAACGCTTCCTATTCAGTAATACTTGAGGAAACATGCACTATTGATGCGCACCCGTTATTTCAATTTGTTTCTTCTATTTTTAGAAAATCAAATTTTTAAACATTTTTTAAAGTTCAACATGGGTTCGATTACATTTGAAATGATGCTAATGGATTCGATTACATTTAAAATTATGCTAATGGATTCGATTACATTTAACATGATGCTAATGGGTTCGATTATATTTACAATGATGCTAATGGGTTCGATTACATTTAAATGATGCTAATGGATTCGATTACCTTTAAAATGATGCTAACAGCATTTTTTTTTAAAGCATGACGCTATCATACAATTTGTAATGAACACCCATCCCTACTGCCTTACTGTGAACGTCATGCTTTAAACGGTTTTATTTATTTATTTATTTAGGCATTTTTTGTATAGCGCATACCTTACAGCTCTGAGCGCTTTACAATTATTCAAAATATATAAGCTTTTCAAACTGATAAAGTAAAATAAAAATGAAAAACCAGAGACACTAGAATAGTAACTACAACGTGAAAAGTGACTATAGAAACAGTAGCTTAAACATTAAAATGGCTATAAAAACGAGTGCACTTTGGCACGTTTTGGCCTTCAGGATCAACCCGAGACAGACAATGAGGCATGGGCAAGGAGGGTGCATCACAGGTCATAGGCGGACCTAAACAGATGGGTTTTAAGGGACTTTTTGAAAGTGGACGCGGTTTCACAATGACGGATTTGTACTTAGTGAGAACTCTATTAAAAATTGTTGGCCTTTATACTGATATAAAAGTGGATCAGCTACAGTGGTACTAAAGTCTTTCAACTTGGGAAGTTGAAAAAAAAATTTTTTTAATCAAAAATAAATAAAAATACCGATTAGTGCCAACGACAGAAAGTCAGACTTCGACTTTTAATCAGGAGAGGCCGATTTTCGGAAGAGTTCGATATTTGTAATCGAATAGTGTAAGCCTCTAACAAAATTAGCCTCAATTATGTAAACGAATCATCATATATATCGGATGTAGCGATATTTCACAGGTTCCACGAACTGTAATTGGTCACATGTACCATTTACTATTCTTTTAAAATATGTTTAAAAATGCCATTGGGACCTGGGTCCGAATAGCGGCGATGTGTTTCCAGTTCCATTTTGACTCAATGCTATTCGGATGTCATTTGTGGTCGTTTATTTTAGTTAAACTTAAAAAAAGCAAGTTTACAAATAAATAGTCCATTCAAATATCTTTCTTTTGATACCAAAATGTATCTTACAAACCCCTACAATAATTTTTAAATATTTTTTTTTTAATAATCCTAAACTCTAACTTCTCGGACACGGGTCCGAATAGGCACATCCTTAAAAATACTAAACTGTTTACCTCATTCTTTGGTATCGCTAAAACCCCATGACCAAATTGAACACTGATAATGGTGCCTTGACTTCGCGGCATTCAGTGTCCTGTCACTTAATCTTTACTGAGTTATTATTGTTGTTTACTAACTAATTTCGTTTTTCTTACATTTACGCAATGAGAACGAAACATGAATAAATGAATGAATGAATGAATGAATGAATGAATTGAATATATATGTAGCGCTTGTATCCATGCTACTATAGCAATGCTCACAGCGCTCTGACGTTCTCAAATCTATTTTAAACAAAAAATTCAATAGAATCAACGTGTTTAATTTGAGAAAAGTAAAATAAAATTTGACACAAAATAAAACGCCAAAAAAAAAAAAAAAAAAAAAAAAATAAAAAAAAAAATAAAATAAAAAATAATATAACAAAAAATTTTAAAAAAAAAATTCAATAGAAAAAAAGTTTTTAATTTGAAAAAAAAAAAAAAAAATTTAACAAAAAATAAAACGCCAAAAAAAAAAAAAAAAAAAAAATAAATAATAATAGTAATAAAATAAAACATAATTGAGCAAAACAGCCTAATTTCTCGTTAACAATGAAAGCAACAGACAGACGGCACGGAGCTGATTTTTATATAAAATAGAAAGTCATTTTGTACTTGTAACTTAAGCCGTCGGGCAAGCGGAATATTTTTAAAACATGTAACATGTGCAGCACCTTTAAGAGCTTCTTAACCAACATATTGGTTTTCTCAACTGATTTCCTGTCAATGTATTTACAAATACGTCATTAGAAATGAATAAATAATGGAACACGACATGATCAGGCGTGTAAATATACGACCAGTCAATGAAGCAGCCGTTCCGGTTGGATATCCTGTTCCACTATTTTATTTACTTTACATGGCTAGAGCGGAGTCTTTCATTGATGATCCCTGAATAAATAACGAAATGTTCGAACCATTTTTGCAAGCTTAATTTCTTAAGGAAATTGTTTCAATTTTAGTTCTACACCTCAAATCATTTCAGGTTTTTTCAAAAGGGGGTGGGGGTGGAGGGGGGGTGGTGGTGCAAAACTGAAACTTGGTCGGCTAGTTAAGTTGTTTATGAATCGAGGTGTCTCAGTACATAGCTATATAAATAAAACCTTTTGTTAACTACCACTAAACTTTTGTTAACTACCACTAAACTTTTGTTAACTACCACTAAACTTTTGTTAACTACCACAAAACTTGTGTTAACTACCACTAAACTTTTGTTAACTACCACTAAATTTGTGTTAACTACTATTAAACTTTTGTTAACTACCACTAAATGTGTGTTAACTACCACTAAACTTATGTTAACTGCAAACGTTTGTAAAATACCACTAAAGGTTTGTAAAATACCACTAAAGGTTTGTAAAATACCACTAAAGGTTTGTAAAATACCACTAAAGGTTTGTAAGATACCACTAAAGGTTTGTAAAATACCACTAAAGGTTTGTAAAATACCACTAAAGGTTTGTAAAATACCACTAAAGGTTTGTAAAATACCACTAAAGGTTTGTAAGATACCACTAAAGGTTTGTAAAATACCACTAAAGGTTTGTAAAATACCACTAAAGGTTTGTAAGATACCACTAAAGGTTTGTAAAATACCACTAAAGGTTTGTAAGATACCACTACACGTTTGTTAAATAGCACTAAACGTTTAAAAATGTCTTACTGAACTATCCAAGTGCATTTACAACACCAAAAAAAAATTGAATGGCTCAAGATAATTATACTTGAAAATATTAATGATGCTTAAAAAATGTGATCTTGCTTAAGCACTAGCACTTAAATGTTTATAGATAGAGGACATCATGAACTTCAACACTTATCATACTTATGCTTTCTACGCAAGAAGGGTTCGTTCTCCGAAGTAAAAAAAAAAATGATTTAGAATAAAGATAATAATTCGAAATATTAAAAGATATGGCGTCTCACAAAGGTCGTTGCATTGTAATTAAATAACTCAATTTCTGTTATTAGTGAAGTCACACTGTTGATTGAAACATAGGCTTAACATGAACTGGATTCAACTATAAAATATATAATATGTAACTATTCCAAGATATATTTTATAGTAATTTAATCTTAGAAGCGGTATATATTTGTAATATATTATTTTACCTTATTTTTGTTAAAATTATTTAAATCTCCCTAAATCCTCTAAAAGTATTTCACATCATTGGGAGACTTACCGTCGGGGTTATTTAACAAAAGGAATGGCAAGAAAATCTTTTCTACAGCAACGTTTCGTGTCACAAATAAATTTAAGACTCCAGTAAATACACTGTCTCACCTTCTCTTCACTGTAAAGAAAATGGGGGACATTTCTAGCACTATTAAATAGAATATGTATAGGAACCGATAGTTTCTAGTTCTAAGTACACCGTCAATAGACCACATCTTTAATTACACATCAACAGTGGAGCTACGCAACATGGTACTCTAATATCAACACAGTCATAAAGAGATTGGCGAGTACGTCAGCTCCATCAGGTCAGAAATCTGGACTAAATCACTGGGTCGATTCCCTCCTACTGAGTGCGCCACGATACGCTGGTCAATAATAAATGTCCAGCTGGGAACGATGACCGCATGAAACCGATACACCGCAACACTTAATTGTTTCCAGACCCCCAGGCGTATGCGATCATTTAACCGTCAAAGTGCGCTGGCCACTCACTCTTCCTAACCTGGCTGACCCGCGCCGTCTTGACTTAACTGCCGTCGGTGAGCACGAACTTACAAGAACTTCTGTTCTATTGTTCTTTGAAGGAGAATATTTAAACTTTAAAGAATTTTTTTTTTCTTTTTTTTTTTTTTTGCAATGTTGAAATTCACACAACTTACTGTAATCGCAATGATCCGTTTCAGAAGCGGACAGTCTGAGGGTTTAACTACATTCCCAGTTGCGATCTGCGGGCTGCCGTTTTGAAGGAAAATTTTTAAATTTTAAAGATTTTTTTTTTTCTTTTTTTTTTTTTTTGCAATGTTGAAATTCACACAACTTACTGTAATCGCAATGATCCGTGTCAGAAGCGGACAGTCTGAGGGTTTAACTACATTCCCAGTTGCGATCTGCGGGCTGCCGGGTCCTGGATATGTTCGCAACAGTTGCTTGAGGCTCTGGGGGGCGGGGCTTTGAGTTCATCCATCATTGTGAGATGGATCTGTGACAGGATGGGGTTACAGAGATCCACGTTGAAAGCGAGAAGGAATCACAAATAAAGGAATTATTCGGATTGTTAGAATGTACAGTTAAATAATAATAATAATAATAATAATAAAAAACGCACAAGGTCACATCGTTTTGCCTGGTGGCAGAAGTAGGAGAGAAGAAGACGGTGGAAGGAAAGGATCGGAGTCAGTGCCACTGTGGGAGGAGCTCTGCACAACTGACTTTTAAACTCAGTGGTTCTAGAAAAAGAAATATTAAAATTGACTCTCTTCAATAAAGTTTCTTATTTAAGAAAGATAGACTGGAGATAATACATAATTTATTAAAATGGCCTTATGGTGATGTGAATGGTAAACTATTGGCAATATTAAACAAACAATTACATCACAGCTATTTTAAGCCTTGGGGGGATCAGACACTTCCTGTGATCAATTTTGTTGGCAGCAAATATAATGTGAATTTTGGACTTCTGACCCTTGACTGATGACCGTTGAATGATGATTGCTGACTGCATAATTAAGGGCGTAAGGGGTAAAATTGATTTATTTATGCGTTTTGGAGGGGTGGGGGGAATGTCACAAGGGAGATCAACATAATTCCGACTAAAGCATTTAATGTTTTCGTTTTATATATATATATATATATATATATATATATATATATAAAAGTGGCAGAAGGCCTCCAAACGCGGCAGCGGACCTCCAAAGTGGCAGGGGGCCTTCAAAAGTGGCAGAGGGGCTCCAAAATTCCGTGACGGCTCTTTGCATTCGTAACAAGAAACAAAATGCACTATGACACTAGAGGTCAGCTTGTAAGATAAATGTTTTCGTTTTATATATATATATATATATATATATATATATATAGATAAAAGTGGCAGAAGGCCTCCAAACGCGGCAGCGGACCTCCAAAGTGGCAGGGGGCCTTCAAAAGTGGCAGAGGGGTTCCAAAATTCCGTGACGGCTCTTTGCATTCGTAACAAGAAACAAAATGGACTATGACACTAGAGGTCAGCTTGTAAGATAAACACATCCAGAATTAGAATCGATCAATCTTCAAAGTGAACATATTTCATTATTCACAATTTCTATTCATCAGTTACCTCGCCATACCGCCTTGCACCCAAATTTCTACTTGACCGCCGATAGACCAGAATAAATTTCTACTAGACCGCCGATAGACCAGTATCGCATGTACGATCATTGGGCCAACTTAACGTATGTTTATTGTTCAGGCTGTACGCTACTTGCCTCTCTCTCTCTCGATGTAGACAACATCAACTCCTGCTTTTAATGATGTACTTGGGTACTAGCTTCTGCCTCCGTGTAGACAACATCAGCTGCTGCCTTTAATGATGTACTTGGGTACTGACTTATGTCTCCATGTAGACAACCTCAGCTAATGCCTTTAATGATGTACTTGAATACTGACATGTCTCTTCAGGGATGTGAAATTTGCTACACAACTTAACACTTGGATACATTTCAATATTTAAAAGTTTCGCTAGAACTCCTTGTATGTCGTGTGATTTCCGAAGTGAAAGGTGGCCACCAGGTTCTTCCTATAAATTGTTAATCATCAGGTGGCTTAGTCCCCGAAGTCTAGTCCCCAAAGTTTAGTCCCCAAAGTTAAGTCCCCAAAGTTTAGTGCCCCGAGTTTAGTGCCCCAAGTTTAGTGCCCGAAGTTTAGTCCCCAATGTTTAGTGCCCGAAATTGTGTCCCAAATGTTTGGTCTCCGAAGTTATTTCCCCAATGTTTAGTCTCCGAAGTTTAGTCCCCAATGTTAAGGGCCGAAGTTAAGTCCCCAATGTTTAGTCTCCGAAGTTAAGTCTCCAATGTTTAGTGCCCGAAGTTAAGTGCCCTAAGTTAAGTGCCCGAAGTTTAGTCCCAAAAGTTTAGTGCCCGAAGTTTAGTGCCCAAAGTTTAGTCCCAAAAGTTTAGTGCCCGAAGTTTAGTGTCCCAAGTTAAGGCCCCAATGTTTAGTGCCCGACTTAAGCCCCAAATGTTTAGTGCCCGATGTTTAGTCCCAAATGTTTAGTGCCCGAAGTTTAGTCCCAATGTTTAGTCTCCGAAGTTTAGTCCCCAATGTTTAGTCTCCGAAGTTAATTCCCCAAAGTTTAGTCCCCAAATTTTAGTCCCGAAAGTTTAGTCTCCAAAGTTTAGTCCCCGAAGTTTAGTCCCAAAAGTTTTGTCCCCAAAGTTAAGTCCCCAAAGTTTAGTCCCCAATGTTTAGCCTCCAAAGTTTAGTCCCCAATGTTTAGTCTCCGAAGTTTAGTCCTCAAAGTTTAGTCCCCGATGTTTAGCCTCCAAAGTTTAGTCCCCAAAGTTTAGTCCCGAAAGTTTAGTCTCCAAAGTTTAGTCCCCGAAGTTTAGTCCCAAAAGTTTTGTCCCCAAAGTTAAGTCCCCAAAGTTTAGTCCCCAATGTTTAGCCTCCAAAGTTTAGTCCCCAATGTTTAGTCTCCGAAGTTTAGTCCTCAAAGTTTAGTCCCCGATGTTTAGTCCCCAAAGTTTAGTCCCCAAAGTTTAGTCCCCAAAGTTTAGTCAGCGAAGTTTAGTCCCAAAAGTTTTGTCCCCAAAGTTAAGTCCCCAAAGTTTAGTCCCCATTGTTTAGTCTCCGAAGTTTAGTCCCCAATGTTTAGTGTCCGAAGTTTAATCCCCAAAGTTTAGTGCCAAAGTTTAGTCCCCAATGTTTAGTCTCCGAAGTTTAGTCCCCAATGTTTACTGCCCGAAATTTAGTGCCCGAAGTTCAGTTCCCAAAGTTTAGTGCCCGAAGTTTAGTGTCCCAAAATTAGTCCCAAATGTTTAGTGCCCGAAGTTTAGACCCCATGTTTAGTGCCCGAAGTTTAGTCCTCAATGTTTAGTCTCCGAAGTTTAGTCCCCAATGTTTACTGCCCGAAGTTAAGAGCCCGAAATTCAGTCCATAAAATTTAGTGCCCGAAGTTAAGTGTCTCAAGTTTAGTCCCCAATATATTTAGTGCCCGAAGTTTAGTTCCCAATTTTAGTGTCCGAAGTTTAGTCCCCAATGTTTAGTCTCCGAAGTTTAGTTCCCAATGTTTACTGCCCGAAGTTTAGTTCCCGAAGTTCAGTCCCCAAAATTTAGTGCCCTAAGTTTAGTTATCAAGTTTAGTCCCCAATGTTAAGTGCCCGAAGTTTAGTCCCCAATGTTTAGTGCCCGAAGTTTAGTCCCCAATGTTTAGTTTCCGAAGTTTAGTCCCCAAATTTTAGTGCCCGAAGTTTAGTATCTCAAGTTTAGTCCACAATGTTTAGTGCCTGAAGTTTTGTCACCAATGTTTAGTGCCCGAAGTTTGGTCCCCAATGTTTAGTGCCTGAAGTTTAGTCTCTAATTTTTAGTCTCCCAAGTTTAGCCCCCAATGTTTAGTGCCCGAAAATTAGTCCCCAATGTTTAGCCTCCGAAGTTTAGTCCCCAATGTTTAGCCTCCAAAGTTTAGTCCCCAATGTTAGTGCCGAAGTTTAGTCCCCAATGTTTAGTCTCCGAGCTTTATCCCCAATTTAGCCCGCCCCCCCACTCCGAAATTGTAGCTTATTATTTTTGTTGTTTAATTAATGTATCTAATAATATGTAAAATATTGTTTAAAGTATCTTTATAATACTGACTCCAAGAACCTAAATAAAAATTGTATTTTAATATTTCAGTGTTGAAGGAAGGGAACAAAAATCCGATAAAGTAGTTTAAAAAAAAAAAAAAAGAGCCAATCAATTTGAACTAAAATATGAACTATTTCTTCTGAAGATCCATCTTTCCTGGCGAAGGGTGCAGATAGAATCGAGAGTACAGACGAGTCTAAAAAACTGTAATTGTTTTTCTTGAAATCGCTGAAAAATGTGTTGTTGTCTTGAAAACCATCCCGGCAAGTTGGCATGCAACACCGTGTAACTCTGTGTCTAGGGGTCAGCCACCATTGCCAGGACACCGTGTAATTCTGTGTCTAGGGGTCAGCCACCATAGCCAGGACACTGTGTAATTCTGTGTCTAGGGGTCAGCCACCATTGCCAGGACACCGTGTAATTCTGTGTCTAGGAGTCAGCTACCATTGCCAGGAAACCGTGTAATTATGTGTCTAGGAGTCAGCCACCATTGTCAGGACACCGTGTAAATCTGCGTCCAGGGGTCAGCCACCATTGCCAGGACACCGTATAATTCTGTGTCTAGGAGTCATCCACCATTGCCAGGACACCGTGTAATTCTATGTCTAGGAGTCAGCCACCATTGCCAGGACACCGTATAATTCTGTGTCTAGGAGTCAGCCACCATTGCCAGGACACCGTGTAATTCTATGTCTAGGAGTCAGCCACCATTGCCAGGACACCGTGTAATTCTGTGTCTAGGAGTCAGCCACCATTGCCAGGAGTTACTCGATTAGATTTAACGTTCTGGATACGTATAAAAAAAAGAAACGTCTTTTCGCGGCTGCATAAAACTCTAGCGGCACAGCTTGATGGGTTGTTTTTGCGGCTCCTTGTTCCCCCAGAGTTCCCCCTGGAGTTCCCTGGAACCATCAGGCGTCTGCCTTGTGGGTCGCCCGAACGACTTTCCCATCTGCTGCAGTCGGCCATATTGCTGTCTTATGACAGGGCATTGATAAGGCTTGGGGGCCGAGCAGACGATCCCAACCCAATGATGATCCTTAATTTTTCATCACCTGCGTCCATTCTGCTCCTATCGACGACCCGACGAACAGCACTGGAGGTTTCTGGGAAAGTAATTATCAGCTGCTTTCATCTTTTTAACATATTCTAACCCTCTTTTATATTTTTTCCCCCCATCGACTTCACAAAAGTCTGGCTTCTAGTTGTGAGGTATGGAGGAGTCAGGGATGGCGGTGTTTTTGTCTTCGGGAATAAATTGCTCACTGGAGCCGTTCACACAGCAATGTTTCATAACCGTCGCATGGTGTTTAATATGTCATGTAAAGTTTTCTATTAGTATGTTGAAGTGTCTTAAACTAATTTTGTGGAATTTTCTCCAGAAGTTTTTTTTAGTCCACACAGTAACAATGCAGGAATCAAGCTTGCCCAGCTATTTAAAAAGTATCTCTCTTCTAATTCTTCTATCATTGGACCATCCACACCTATCTTTTTAACTATCTCTTAATAGCTACCAATCCTAAATTGGATTTAAAATAGTCAAATCCGATTGTGGGATACATAGAAGCTAAAAAATAATTCCAAATCATAGATTTTTAAATTTTTTAGTAAGTGCACAGCAAATACCGTATTGTTCCCATGTCCTCCTGGGAGCCACTATCCCTCTAAACTACTGAGACTTTATCTACGTCAATATATCCATCCCTTTCCTCTCTTTCCCCAACCACCGTCATTGCCTAGACTCACTTACCCCCCAATCCACCCGACCACCCTAATCACCATCTGGAAAAGAGCGGTCACGCTCCGTGACCCTTATGACAGGGCCTACAGCAAACTACGCATGATTTGATGACATCATCACGACAAATTTACGATCGCATACCTTGTTGGTTTAAGGCGCCAGATGTCACGAGACAACAGAGCTGCGTCATGAGCAAGATTTATCGCATTCTACTATAACTTGCCTGCTCTCTCAAGTCTCGCGTCAGGCATATGTGTTTAAAAGAGCATCAAATGGATCCACCAGAGGTGTATTGTTATCAAATTGATGGATGGAAGTTTCGGGACCCAGATTGATCCAGGTTATGGACCAGGAACATTTTGAGTGCTCACCTACAGCTCCACTCCAGGTAAATATTTTGAAGTAGCGCTCCAGCTCCGCTTTTAGTTCAGTGTGTTGGTTAGGGTTAGGGTTAGGGGTAGGGAGGGCGTATGGTGGAGCTGGTAGTTAGGGTTAGGGGTAGGGAGAGCGTATGGTGGAGCTGGTAGTTAGGGTTAGGGGTAGGGAGAGCGTATGGTGGAGCTGGTAGTTAGGGTTAGGGTTAGGGTTAGGGGTAGGGAGGGCGTATGGTGGAGCTGGTAGTTAGGGTTAGGGGTAGGGAGAGCGTATGGTGGAGCTGGTAGTTAGGGTTAGGGTTAGGGTTAGGGTTAGGGGTAGGGAGGGCGTATGGTGGAGCTGGTAGTTACCCAATCCCAATCCCAATCCCCATCCCTCCCGCATACGTGGAGCTGGTAGTTAGGGTTAGGGGTAGGGAGAGCGTATGGTGGAGCTGGTAGTTAGGGTTAGGGTTAGGGGTAGGGAGAGCGTATGGTGGAGCTGGTAGTTAGGGTTAGGGTTAGGGTTAGGGGTAGGGAGGGCGTATGGTGGAGCTGGTAGTTAGGGTTAGGGTTAGGGTTAGGGGTAGGGAGGGCGTATGGTGGAGCTGGTAGTTGAAAGAGTAGGATTTGTAGGAAGAGTGTGGATGCACACGGTTTAAGACGTATGTACAAGGTGTAAGAGGTGTAAAAGGTGTAAGATGTGTACAAGGTGTAAGGTGTTTAGAAGGTGTATGATGTGCACAGGATGTAAAACGTGGGTGATCTGAGATTTGCAAAAACGGCAATTACAAGAATACAGACAATTCTTAAAACATTTTTAAAAATGGGATCAATCCCAATTTATTTCTTCATGCTTTACTTCATGTATCACTTCGTATATTTTTCATGTATTACTTCATGTATTAGTTCATGTATTATTTCATAGATTTGCTCCAAAATTATGGATTATTGACAAAAAATGATAACCAATAATAGTTTTAACGTTCATTTGCATTTTGTCAAAATGTAATCTTTGCCGACCATGGTCATTTGTATGGGATATCACAAACATGATTTTTGATGATTTTTTTTTCTTTTTAGGAAAATACATATTTAAATTATTGTTTAATAATGACAGTCTAAATTATCTTAATAATGACAGTCTAAATTATCTTAATAATGACAGTCTAAATGAACTTAGGAATGGCAGTCTAAATGAACTTAAGAATGGCAGTCTAAATGAACTTACTCATGGCAGTCTAAATGAACTTAAGAATGGCAGTCTAAATGAACTATATAATGTCAGTCTAGATCTGTCAGACAGTTTTGCTTATATGCTCAGTTTTGGGTGTGACGGATGCGAAAAAAGGGGGGGGGGGTAATTCCAGCAATTACAATAATTAGAAATTTAGAACAGACTCGCCGCCTCCTCCAAAAGTTTCGACCCCTGCCCGGATTATTCTTGACCTGGGTCTTGTTCGTCCGGATTATTCTTGACCTGGGTCTTGTTCGTCCGGATTATTCTTGACCTGGGTCTTGTTCGTCCGGATTATTCTTGACCTGGGTCTTGTTCGTCCGGATTATTCTTGACCTGGGTCTTGTTCGTCCGGATTATTCTTGACCTGGGTCTTGTTCGTCCGGATTATTCTTGACCTGGGTCTTGTTCGTCCGGATTATTCTTGACCTGGGTCTTGTTCGTCCGGATTATTCTTGACCTGGGTCTTGTTCGTCCGGATTATTCTTGACCTGGGTCTTGTTCGCCCGGATTATTCTTGACCTGGGTCTTGTTCGTCCGGATTATTCTTGACCTGGGTCTTGTTCGTCTGGATTATTCTTGACCTGGGTCTTGTTCGTCCGGATTATTCTTGACCTGGGTCTTGTTCGTCCGGATTATTCTTGACCTGGGTCTTGTTCGTCCGGATTATTCTTGACGTGGGTCTTGTTCGTCCGGATTATTCTTGACCTGGGTCTTGTTCGTCCGGATTATTCTTGACCTGGGTCTTGTTCGTCCGGATTATTCTTGACATGGGTCTTGTTCGTCCGGATTATTCTTGACCTGGGTCTTGTTCGTTTGCTGGTTCAGAAGCGTGCCAAGAGCTGCTAGCGATCATCGCAGCTTTTCAACAACTTTTTTTTAAATTCATCGCCATTGAAATGTCGATGTCACAAAATATAACAGGACCGATTCGAACAGCCAGAAGTCGCCGCCGTTGTTCAATACATCCCAGCTTACTAAAACGAAGTCAGTGGCGTCGCCGTGGTATCGTCAAGACGCAATTAACCGCTGTTTGATGGAGCCTCTTTCATGTGCTATCGCTGTGTCCGAGGGACTTCCTACCTGACATGGTGAGGCATGCAACCGAGGGGAACAGACCGCGGAGATACCGAGACCCCAAGACTGATCGCGCCAGCTGGGAACTCCATCAAAGACAGACAAGGCGAGCGGTTTTTTTCTTGTTTTTTTATATTTTTTTTTTGTTTTTTTTATTTGTTTTTTGTTTCCCTGGTCTCATGATGCTATGATCTTCTTTGTTTTTTTTATTTTTTATTTTATTTTATTTTTTTAAAATATTTTTAAAATTATATTTTAAGGTCCGCCGTGGTGTACGTGACTGGTACGTGACTAACATCTTGGTTGGGTTGTGTTTTGCTTTTCTTACCCATGATACAAGCGTTAAGAGAATTGACCAGAGTGTTATCGTAACTACTTCAGGGTAACAGAGTAGTATGCGGAGATACTATTTTATTATTATTTCTATTTAATGCCACGCTGTGAACTATATACAGTGAATAACGTTTTAATAACGCGAAATCGTTTAAGACGAATAATCGGTTAACACGAAATAATAATGCGGTCCCGAGGAGATATAGATTATTGTATGCATCGTTTAACACGAAATTCTTTTAATACAAAGAAATATTACGGGACCCTCAGTTTCGCGTTAAACGATTTTCACTGTACTATAATAACATCGGAACTACATGCTATAATTATAATAATTATATAACAATAATATAATTATAATAGAATTACGTGCTATAATTATAACATAATAACATATTATAATGTCAGAATTACATGCTATAATTATAACAGGATTACATGATATAATTATAGCAGAATTGCATGCTATAATTATAACAGGATTACGTGCTATAATTATAGTAACAGAATTGCATATTATAATTATATCAGAATTACCTACTATAATTATAACAGAATTACATACTTTAATTATGTCAGAATTACCTACTATAATTATAACAGAATGACACATTATAATTATATCAGAGTAACATACTATAATTAAAACAGAATTACATACTATAATTAAAACAGAATTACATACTATAATTATAACATAATTACATACTATAATTATAACAGAATTACATACTATAATTATAACAGAATTACATGCTATAATTAAAACAGAATTATATACTATAATTATAGCAGAATAACATACTATAATTATAACAGAATAACATACTATAATTATAACAGAATAACATACTATAATTAAATCAGAATTACACACTATAATTATAACAGAATTACATGCTATAATTATAACAGAATTACATACTATAATTATAACAGAATAACATAATATAATTATAACAGTATAACATAATATAATTATAACAGAATAACATACTATAATTATAACAGAATAACATACTATAATTATAAAAGAATAACATACTATAAATATAACATAATAACATACTATAATTAAATCAGAATTACACACTATAATTATAACAGAATTACATGCTATAATTATAACAGAATTGCATACTATAATTATAACAGAATAACATACTATAAATATAACAGAATAACATACTATAATTATAACTGAGTAACATACTATAATTATAACAGAATAACATACTATAATTAAATCAGAATTACACACTATAATTATAACAGAATTACATGCTATAATTATAGTAACAGAATTACATACTATAATTATAACAGAATTAAATAATATAATTATATCAGAACTACATACTATAATTAAATCAGCATTACATACCATAATTATAACAGAATTACATACTATAATTATAACAGAATTACATACCATAATTATAACAGAATTACATACTATAATTATAACAGAATTACATACCATAATTATATCAGAAATAAATACTATAATTATATCAAAGCCCTATTTATGAATCAAATATTTAGAACATAATGCGTGAAGGTTTGATGAATTTAAAAAAGAGAGATCAGACTTTAGCACGGTCTCTATATTGAAATACAATGTATTCATAATACACACCAGAAAGAAATCACACCTTACCACATAAAAATAAAAAATAAAAAAATATATCCATATATATAACCAAGATCTTTCATTGGCTGAGGTCAACGGTCCGGTTTGTCACAAAATAGGATTTTATCTCCGATACAACGATTGACGTAGGGTCCCTCTATTTCGAATGAGTGCTTCTACTAGGATGTGTGTTTCTACTAGGATGAGTGCTTCTACTAGGATGAGTGCTTCTACTAGGATGAGTGCTTCTACTGGGATGAGTGCTTCTACTGGGATGAGTGCTTCTACTAGGATGAGTGCTTCTACTAGGATGAGTGCTTCTACTAGGATGAGTGCTTCTACTAGGATGAGTGCTTCTACTGGGATGAGTGCTTCTACTGGGATGAGTGCTTCTACTAGGATGAGTGCTTCTACTGGGATGAGTGCTTCTACTAGGATGAGTGTTTCTACTAGGATGAGTGCTTCTACTAGGATGAGTGCTTCTACTAGGATGAGTGCTTCTACTAGGATGAGTGCTTCTACTAGGATGAGTGCTTCTACTAGGATGAGTGCTTCTACTGGGATGAGTGCTTCTACTAGGATGAGTGTTTCTACTAGGATGAGTGCTTCTACTGGGATGAGTGCTTCTACTGGGATGAGTGCTTCTACTGGGATGAGTGCTTCTACTAGCATGAGTGCTTCTACTAGGATGAGTTCTTCTACTAGGATGAGTGCTTCTACTAGGATGAGTGCTTCTACTGGGATGAGTGCTTCTACTAGGATGAGTGTTTCTACTGGAATGAGTGCTTCTACTAGGATGAGTGCTTCTACTAGGATGAGTGTTTCTACTGGGATGAGTGCTTCTACTGGGATGAGTGCTTCTACTGGGATGAGTGCTTCTACTAGGATGAGTGTTTCTACTAGGATGAGTGCTTCTACTGGGATGAGTGCTTCTACTGGGATGAGTGTTTCTACTAGGATGAGTGCTTGTACTAGGATGAGTGCTTCTACTAGGATGAGTGCTTCTACTAGGATGAGTGCTTCTACTGGGATGAGTGCTTCTACTGGGATGAGTGCTTCTACTAGGATGAGTGTTTCTACTAGGATGAGTGTTTCTACTAGGATGAGTGCTTCTACTAGGATGAGTGCTTCTACTGGGATGAGTGCTTCTACTGGGATGAGTGCTTCTACTAGGATGAGTGCTTCTACTGGGATGAGTGCTTCTACTAGGATGAGTGCTTCTACTAGGATGAGTGCTTCTACTAGGATGAGTGTTTCTACTAGGATGAGTGCTTCTACTAGGATGAGTGCTTCTACTAGGATGAGTGCTTCTACTAGGATGAGTGCTTCTACTAGGATGAGTGCTTCTACTAGGATGAGTGCTTCTACTAGGATGAGTGCTTCTACTAGGATGAGTGTTTCTACTAGGATGAGTGCTTCTACTAGGATGAGTGCTTCTACTAGGATGAGTGTTTCTACTGGGATGAGTGCTTCTACTGGGATGAGTGCTTCTACTAGGATGAGTGTTTCTACTGGGATGAGTGCTTCTACTAGAATGAGTGCTTCTACTAGGATGAGTGTTTCTACTAGGATGAGTGCTTCTACTGGGATGAGTGCTTCTACTGGGATGAGTGCTTCTACTGGAATGAGTGCTTCTACTAGGATGAGTGTTTCTACTAAGATGAGTGCTTCTACTGGGATGAGTGCTTCTACTGGGATGAGTGCTTCTACTGGGATGAGTGCTTCTACTGGGATGAGTGCTTCTACTGGGATGAGTGCTTCTACTGGAATGAGTGCTTCTACTGGAATGAGTGCTTCTACTGGGATGAGTGCTTCTACTGGGATGAGTGCTTCTACTGGGATGAGTGCTTCTACTAGGATGAGTGCTTCTACTAGGATGAGTGCTTCTACTGGGATGAGTGCTTCTACTAGGATGAGTGCTTCTACTGGGATGAGTCCTTCTACTAGGATGAGTGCTTCTACTAGGATGAATGCTGTTAAGGTGACGTTGAAATCCGTGACAGTTGCATCAGATTGTTGGCAATGTGTCGTGAGTGTATTACCTGTTATCTACAGTGATTGTATTGCCTGTTATCTACAGTGCTTGTATGACCTGTTATCTACAGTGCTTGTATTATCTGTTATCTACAGTGCTGGTATTACCTGTTATCTACAGTGCTTGTATTACCTGTTATCTACAGTGCTTGTAGTACCTGTTATCTACAGTGCTTGTATTACCTTTTCTCTACAGTACTTGTATTACATGTTATCTACAGTGCTTGTATTACATGTTATCTACAGTGATTGCATTGCCTGTAATCTACAGTTCAAGTATTACCTGTAATCTACAGTGAGTTGATTGCCTGTAATCTACAGAGGTTGCATTGACTGTAGTCTCAATACCTTCTCGAAAGAAAAAGAAAAGGATACACTTTCTATGCACAACTTTTAGATGGACGGCAGTTGCTCTTTTAGATGGATGGCAGTTGCTCTTTTAGATGTATGGCAGTTGCTCTTTTAGATGGATGGCAGTTGCTCTTTTAGATGGATGGCAGTTGCTCTTTTAGATGGATGGCAGTTGCTCTTTTAGATGGATGGCAGTTGCTCTTTTAGATGGATGGCAGTTGCTCTTTTAGATGGGTGGCAGTTGCTCTTTTAGATGGATGGCAGTTGCTCTTTTAGATGGATGGCAGTTGCTCTTTTAGATGGATGTCAGTTGCTCTTTTAGATGGATGTCAGTTGCTCTTTGAGATGGATGGCAGTTGCTCTTGTAGATGGATGGCAGTTGCACTTTTAGATGGATGGCAGTTGCTCTTTTAGATGGATGGCAGTTGCTCTTTTAGATGGATGTCAGTTGCTCTTTTAGA
Source organism: Lymnaea stagnalis (assembly GCA_964033795.1). NCBI lineage: Eukaryota > Metazoa > Mollusca > Gastropoda > Lymnaeidae > Lymnaea > Lymnaea stagnalis. The sequence continues at coordinate 1,261,878 of CAXITT010000028.1, read as the reverse complement.
TGTGAGACACAAGGCCTTTCATCACATTACTATTTCGTTCTGTATCGATCTTTGTCACAGTTTTTTGTTATTGACTATTTTGAATAATGGAAACAATGTAGACATTATGTTTGAGTAACTTAAGTCTAGAAGACTATGTCCGGATTCGTGTCTTTTTCGTATATGTCATAACAAGCGCGCTTCCACGCATACATGCACACATATGTAAAAGTAGGTGGTCACGTGGGTAGCACAGGCCCGCCTCTTTTCAAGTTCGAATGTTTCCCTTACTCAGAAGCCAAAATCGTAATACAGTTTGATGATTTATTCATATATAAATTCGTTTATGTTTAATTGTTCAACCGCCTTGTACACCTTAGAACTGCTATTTTTTTTAGAACCGTGCGAAGAGGCCAGAACAGGAATTCGGAACGGTTGCAAGTGCGGCGTCGATTGTTGGAATCTTGTTTCTAAAGTCAACAAGCAGAAAATACTTTACAAGAAGTCGACCATTTTGTTTTACATGTTGTCCCCCCCCTCCCTCCCCCTCACCCTCCCCCCCCCACCAAACACACTCACACTACTAGCCCCTCACACCATCACTCACAGACACACACACAGACAAGTCTTTTTGTTGGACTGTGGGAATCGGAAGCCAGAGAGTCAAGAGGGGGTTCAGTAAGCAAAGAAAACACTAGGAGACTGACGGTGACAAACAGATCAAGGGACTGGTTGTTTCGTTTCCTCACGGCGTAGACGAAATAACACACAAAAAATGGTGAGCTGATGTTAGATAATGACTGGCAGACGTAAAGCAGTGGAGTCAGGGAACACAACAGTTAATCTCTGCATCTCCAGACCATGCTGGTCTGCCATTCTGATCTGACATGCTAGACTAGCATACTGGTATGACATGCTGGTATAACATGCTGGTATGACATGCTGGTATAACATGCTGGTCTGAAATGCTGGTCTGACAGCTTGCATGTCATGCTGGTCTGACAAGCTGGTCTTACATTCTGATCTGATATGCTGGAGTAGCATGCTGGTTTGTCATGATGGCATTCTGGTCTGACATGCTGGTCTGACATTCTGATCTGACATGCTGGACTAGCATGCTGGTATGACATGATGGTCTGAAATGCTGGTCTGACAGTTTGCATGTCATGCTGGTCTGTCATGCTGGACTGGCATGCTGGTCTGACATGCTGGTCTTACAGCTGTTATGTCATGCTTGATGACATGCTAGTATGACAAAGGGTATGTCATGTGATCTGACATGCTGGTCTGACATAAATGTTTACATCATGGTTGGCTTGCTGGTTTACACGCTGGTCTGACATGATGGATGAAAAGCTGGTCTGACATTCTGTTCTGACATGCTGATCTGACACGCTGCACTGGCATGCTGGTCTAACATGCTAGTCTGACATGTTGTTCCGAGATGCTGGTCTGACACGCTGGGCTGACATGCTGGTCTGAAATTTTGAACTGACATGCTGAACGGACAAGCTTGTCTGACAGCTGGTTTTTCATGATGGTTGACATGCTGGTCTGACAGGATTGTATGTCATGCTTGGCTGACAGCTGGATGGTCATGATGGTTGACATGCTGAGCAACAAGTTTTACCAATAGTAATGACGTAAACTTTTTTTTTTCTCCACACATCATAAATGCGCAAACATTTCACGCGGTGTTTGTCCAAAGTACCAAGAGACCAGCACTATATGTAACTTCAACATACACCAATACGTGGACTACATAACTACAGTGCCTAAGAAACATACCCTGCTCATACATATGACGATGGCTAACTCCAAAAGTAGAATCAAAGTACAGGGACAGTACTCGAGGGAGTTCCCAGTTAATCAGGACCTCAGACAAGTAGATTCACTATCATGTATCCTGTTCAACATCACATTTTAAAAAAAAGTAATAAGAAACATACACGTGAGCACCATTGGAAACATTACAAACTACTTCCAGAGAGGTATTATTGAGCAGCAGCCATCAGGAACTTTATGTAGCCAGTCATTGCAGTACCTAAGCATACACAGACGATTTACCGCTACTGGGCATGCATGCAGAAACATCAATGATATAATTAAAGCATTCAAGGAATTTGAAGATGTCTCGGTCAAAGCTGGTCTTGATGTAAATGAAGCAAAGACAAAATAGATGATAATGTCACAAAACTCCCACGCTGATGACAACATCTATATGAATAACCACAAATTTTAGAGAGTGACTGCGTTCAAATAACAAGGGGGACTATTAATGAGCATAATAAAATAATGCCGGGGTGACAGAAATGATAAAAGCAGGCCCCCGTTCTTATTTCAGCCTTTCAAAAGCTACTAGGAATCAAAAACCTCTAAAAGTGGACAAAGACGGCAATATAAACCACTATCATAAGACCAGTAGTAACTTACGCTGGTGAGACTTGGCCCCTTACCAGAAAAGCAGAGAAACTGCTCAATACACGAGAGAGGAAAATCCTCAGGAAAATAAATGGCCCAGTGATAGACAATGATGTCTGGAGAATCCGTACAAACCAAGAGCTATATCAATAGTACATATAGACCCATCAAAAGTCGCAATAATTTTTAAAAAAGGCTGACTGCGCTGGACATTACACATTGAAAAGATGTCGGATTCTAGAGCAGCAAAAGGGATACATGTTTTTAATAATTGTAAAGCGCTTAGAGCTTTATGGTAAGCGCTATATAAAAATGCCTAAATAAATAAATAAATATACGGGCAGAAGCCTAGGGGAAAACGGCTGTCAGGTCGATCAAGATTGAGACGGATTCACGATGTAGAGAAGGACTTACAACAGTTAGGGGTTCGCTCATGGAGGCGGAAAACCACGGATTGATCCGAATGAAAGGATGTGGTGGAGGAGGCACGGACCGTACTTTGGCTGTAGCGCCACTAATGATGTTTGTAACAAAGTTCCAACAGACCAGCTCTATGTTGCGCATCCCTTGGAGTTGGTGTCCTAACATATTTCAAATATCTAACTTGTACAGACCAAGTCCCTTCCCCAGACAAAGCCCCTTCACGAACAAGCCCCCCCCCAACCCCACCCCTATTTATTCCCGGGTGACGTCAGTCTGAAATCTGTAAGGTTCAATCAGACAAAATAACTGACGGTTTTTCTTACGGTTCTCATTTCTTACGGCTCTTATTTCTTACGGTTCTCATTTCTTACGGTTCTCATTTCTTACGGTTCTCATTTCTTACGGTTCGTATTTCTTCATTTGTATCTTTAAATAAAATAACATTTGATAGCATGTACAAAAAAAAGTTTGATGAACATATGGCAGGATAACGTCCCTAATACAGAAGTCATACACAAAGCTTTCTTGGCATCCACATGTTCTTACAAAGGGCAAGTCAGATGGATTGGAAATAATGCAAAAAATCATACCAGCATTATGCCTAGACAACTAAGGTATAACGTTGAACTGTCAATAAGGAAACGCTACTTGGCGGCAGAAGCAAAAAAGCGCTCCAAAGATTGCCTAAAAGTGTACCTCAAATTCAAGGGCATTAAGGTTTCCAGGCACAATCAGGACTTAGCAGCTTCCTGCGTGGTCACCTTCAAATATAGCCTTGGTCATCTTCACATGCCACCTGTGTACTCCCCTTCAAATATAGCCTTGGTCATCTTCACATGCCACCTGTGTACTCCCCTTCAAAGATAGCCTTGGTCATCTTCACATGCCACCTGTGTACTCCCCTTCAAATATAGCCTTGGTCATCTTCACATGCCACCTGTGTACTCCCCTTCAAATATAGCCTTGGTCATCTTCACATGCCACCTGTGTACTCCCCTTCAAACATAGCCTTGGTCATCTTCACATGCCACCTGTGTACTCCCCTTCAAAGATAGCCTTGGTCATCTTCACATGCCACCTGTGTACTCCCCTTCAAAGATAGCCTTGGTCATCTTCACATGCCACCTGTGTACTCCCCTTCAAATATAGCCTTGGTCATCTTCACATGCCACCTGTGTACTCACCTTCAAGTATAGCCTTGGTCATCTTCCCATGCAACCTGCTAATTCATCTGGGTCATTTTCGCATGCGAAGGACGAGCAGAAAAAATAACAGGGTGGGTCACATAAAATGGTTACGCATCTACTGAGCGAAATCTGTGCCGTGGTGATGTGGTGATATTTGGTGATTACATCGATGGTTCTGCAAGAGGGTGACAGTTCGTCTGTTGAAATTCGATCATGATCATTTCAACATCGGCTTGTTGCTAGGGCTGAATCTGTCTGTGGATGCGCAGATGGCACATCAGGTTGATTCATGAATTAAATGCTCTGGTGTGGAATGTGCTAGTGGTGGATGGAACAAATCCAGGTCCAGGTTTAAATAGGGCTTTTCTTGCTTGTCTTTTGTGTTCTGCAGGAACGAGTCTGTTAGCCTCAAGTTGCATTGAGCCCTTGTGTATGGTACAGCGCCACGAGTCTCGATTCTTCCTGAACTGTTCCCACATGTCTGAAGCAATGTGAAATGCTTTAAAAAGCTGCTTTTAGCGTGTCTTTAGGCATTTCTTCTGCAGTGTTACCGCAAGAAGGTATACTTTATATGGCGATGTAACTACGTTAGGAGACCCACACTGCAGGTGTTTAAAAATGGTCGGTTTACACAAGTGAGGTCAGTTCAGCACGCCATGTTAAAGGATTTTAAAAACTCTCTGGGTAAGAAACAAAAGCCAAATTGAAAAAAAATATATATATTATCGAAATACCAAATTTGGTCAAGCTTTATACAAACTGCATGTTGTCGTAAAGCTGTTAAGAAATCAATGTCCCTGGTAAAATATTTTCTCTTTGTAATACAGCGTTTTTCAAAATCTTAAATTATAAGTTACCAACCTGTTACACCTGTCTTGGTCTAATTGGTTTTTTGGACAGAGGATTCTATTGTTACGATAAATAAGAGACTCAATGTGCCCCGTAAGAGCCAAGACCTAAGGAGACATATTCATAAAAACTTCGTGGACAAGGGAAAGAACTTTTGGAAATTTTGCAAACAATTTAAGAGCAATTACTCTAAAACTGCATAAAGCTCTGATTTTACTGATGACCAAGTTTTTTATTCTTCTAAAACTCCTGATAAAATATAAAAAAAAGTTAGAGCCATTGAGATTTGTGGTGTCATTTGCCACAACTGATAAGGGAAATTTATTTATTTATTTTTTTAAAAACAAGGTAAGCTACCCATCTTTGTCTGTAAACTTTATTCATAATTTGTGTTGTCTTTCCTGACTCACGATTCTTAGTTAAGCTGTAAGTGATGCATTTTGACGTGTTAAGAAAATAACTGTAATAGATAAAACAATAACAGATTTCCAATTAGAAGTTAGTGGGTAGAAATTATATGTTAGATTTTAGTAGATAAAATGATGTTTAAGGAATAATATAGAATTTAATAAAACAAATGGGAAAGTAAAATGTAGAAAATAGAATATACAATGTAGAAAATAGAAGGTATCATGTAAAAGATAGAAGGTACAGTATAGAAAAAAGCCTGTGCAGTGTAGAAGATAGAAGGTACAATTTAGAATATTGTAGCTATAATGTAGAAGGTAAAATATACAGTGTAAAAGAAAGAAGTTATCATGTAGAAGATAAAAGGCACAAGACACGGGGGGGGGGGGGGGGGTGGCTGGTTGGGGGGGGGGGGGCGGGGGCTTGTGGGGGGGGGG
>CAXITT010000028.1:1240122-1255956 GCA_964033795.1 Lymnaea stagnalis | reverse complement strand
GGGGGGCACTGGCTGTTTCTGGGGGGCACTGGCTGTTTCAGGGGGGCACTGGCTGTTTCCGGGGGGGCCGGCACTGGCTGTTTCTGGTAACTAACTTAAAAAAATCAATCCCAAAAAAAAACATAATCGTAAAAAAAGATCTTAAATTAATGAACGTGGCTGGTGGAAGCCGTAAACGCAGGTCAACGGTTCGTAAATACCGGTATTGATCAGTCACGCCTCAGTGACTTCCTAGTGGTCTTTACCCAAACATTTGAAGTGGCTCTCCTTGTTCACCTGATTGAAAATTGAATTTTAAACCAGGCCTGCTATTGACCATGCTAGTCCAGACCAAGTGGTTAGTCGTCACAGTCACCTGGACAGCATGTCCATTAGGTGAGTTTGATTGCACTACAATCACATCTGTCAGATAAAAAGTAATTAAAAAGGTCGTATATTTCCTGTTTTTGTTGTATCATTGTCATAAACTCTAAACTATCATGAATCTATCATTTAATGAACTATCATATTCTTAAATATCATGAATATATCAATTAATGACCTATCATGTTCTTGACTATCATGAATCAATCAATTAATTAACTATCACATAAAATTGTAAAAATAATTTTTGTAAAGGAATGGGGAAGACATTATTTAAATAGATCTCTTTACCTCTACAGTGATTAAATATTAGAGTCAGTGGCGTAACTGAGCTATCAAGCGAATAGGGAGCATGGACTGTTATGGGAAGAGCGGGGGGGGGGGGCTCTCGACCTGATACAAAATTCCCAAGAGAAGTTTCACGTGCTTTAAAGTACCACTAGATTACCACTAAAGTACCCCTCTTGTCACGAACATTCTCAGAGATTTAAGTATATTACCATAATATTAGGAAGCATTCATGTCTCCCATTGCTCAAACAGCTGCGTTGACTTTAAAAGTCAGACGGAAAGTCTCAAGGTGGATCTCATTAAGTCAAATAAGGACCCTTAACTAAAACTATTGTTTATTTAGTAATCAATGTGTACCTGCGCACCGCGTGCTCCTGTGTTGTGGCAGCACACTGGTTTAACATACACACACACGTACACACCAGACATATATATATATATATATATATATATATATATATATATATATATATATATATATATATAAATATATACACACACACACACACACAAAACATATATATATATATATATATATATATATATATATATATATATATATATATATATATATATAAATATATAATAATATATAGGCCCTATAAATAAAGTTTAGATTTACAGTCCATTGTCTATAACTTGATCAGTGATCCGTATTGATTTCTACTTACAATAGGTGTGTTCACTCAGCCAGGTGTCTCAAGGCATTGGTCTCGGGTCGACCCATTTTTCTGCAGGAATTTCAAATCATTAAACCGCCCCTTGGGTAGAATGTAAATCATTTAACACCGACTGGGATATCTTATTTATCGTGTTCAAGGATAATTATTGAACGGTCAGATCTGTCGTTGTTTATGTCTGGTCTTCATTGTTTCGTTTGGATATTTCTCTGACTTGAGATCACAATCCGCCATGTTTTAATGTCATCTACATTGAGTGAGTATGTGACAATTTCAACACTATTTGAGTCAACTGAAGGTTTTTTTTTTTTTTTTTTTTTTTTAATTTTAAATTTTTTAAAATTTAATATTTTTTTTTTGGGTGTGTGTGTGNTTTTTTTTTTTTTTTTTTTTTTTTAAATTGACAATTTCTAAAATCTAATAATTGTTTTTAGGTGATTGCAAGCAATTTATGCTTTATGATATTTTATCATTAGTCGACTGCGTCAGATTAATAGAATAGATAACATATATATTTAAATAAATTTGTTCATTTCATATTATTGTTATTATCATTATTTTTTTTTCTTTTGGTGGGTAGTGGAGCCAGATGACGTATCCCTTCCTCCCTGATCCTCGCTAAACATCTCTGACCCTCCTTGGCCCTCCCTGACCCTCCTTGGCCCTCCCTGACCCTCCTTGGCCCTGCCAGACCCTCCCTGGCCCTCCTTGGCACTCCTTGGCCCTCCCTGACCCTCCTTGGCCCTGCCAGACCCTCCCTGGCCCTCCTTGGCACTCCTTGACCCTCCCTGACCCTCCTTGGCCCTCCCTGACCTGCCAGACCCTCCCTGGCCCTCCTTGGCACTCCTTGACCCTCCCTGACCATCCTTGGCCCTCCCTGACCTTCCTTGGCCCTCCCTGACCTTCCTTGGCCCTGCCTGACCCTCCCTGGCCCACCCTGACAGTGGATATGTAAAAAAAAAAACGTGTATGACAATGATCAATGAATCTTAAATGTTCATATTTCTCATAGATCTCAAACTGTCATCTAAGTAAACAATTTTAGTTGATTTTGTTTTAGTTTTTTTTAAACCCATTCCAATGGTTCAAAGTTAGATGGCAAAGACTTGAACCACGAAAACAAAATGAAAAGTGGGGGACTGACTGTTAAAACATGTGAGAATCACACCATGATATTAAGCGATGATATTGATGGGAGTGTTCAAAACATGATAAAGTGGCTTGTAACGACGTAAGAAGAGCCCATTGGTTGCAAGCAGCTCCTTGTGGATTTTACGAAAAGTCGAAGAAAATGCTCATTGAAAACAGGAATTAACATGCACCAGAGGCTCAAAAAAAAATGTGGGGTCCTCCTACTTCCAGCACGTGTTACACAAGCCCCCGCCGAAAGTATACCCCCCTGGGATGAATGAGAAATTTTAATTTAAAATAATTTTAACCAACAATTAATTATTATTTTTTTTTACAGTTTGTTGTAGCTTTTCTTCATAATTGTAAAATTGTTGGCGATATGAAAGGGAGATGACGCTATGATATCAAGGGGAAACAACAAAATTCCGGACAGACGAACGCTGTTGACCAGGTCACGTGTCTCAGGTCGTAAGACGGGACCAAGTCATCTCGCCTCACACCGAGGACGTGATCCTGTTACAGACCTGAATGAGAATGAGGTGATGGCCCTAATGGGATATTATTAAAGATGTTAGATCTACTCTCACCAGCAAACTCGGCATCTTCATCATAATGTTTTATAACATCCTATAGGCAAACACACTTAAATCGCTTAGATTTTGTGTAATGATTTTAAAACTAACGCAATTTTAGAATACCTTCGCGTGTTCAATTCAAGGCCGTCGCGTGGGTCTTCAGGCGTGGGCTTTGTCGGAAGGGGGGGGGGGCGGGGGCGCGTCGGATATTTAAGGGGCGCCAAGTTATAAAGTGAGAACATTTGAAACTATCAACTTTGAATACAAAACCCAAATTGGCAGGGGGCTTTCAAAAGTCACTCATCACGCGACGATTCTTGTTGTAGTCTCCAGAAGTTATTGTCTTCACAAAAATTTGGGTCGCTAGAATACTGTCCTCTTTTGGCATATTGTATTAAAGACATCATATTAAAATTGCGAAAACGTGATAAGTAGGCGAGTTTTTGTTTGTTTGTTGTTGTTTTTTTATTTCTGTATGACTTCTATGACTATCACTGTTGCCCTTGCTGCTTGGCAGGTGAGTGTCTTTAATAGGAAGAAATTTGTTTTTTTAACCTTTGGCATTTAGAAAAGGGGAGAACACGTAGAGTTATTGGAGTTTGAGTGGCCGGATTTACCTCCCCTGAACTCCATGGAGAACGCCGTCTGCAGAAGCGCGGTCAGCAGAGGCATAAACTACAGTCCTGCTGTAGCCAAGGGCCGAAACGTGATCAACTCCAGATACCGCACTGACCTACGTGCCAGGCTCCAGGTACTGTAAATGGCAATACGTGCGGTCGTGTGGGAGAGCGGGAGAGAGAGAGAGGGGGAGGAGGAAGTGAAAAGAAATGTGTTGTGTTGCTGTTAACAAGGCCATTTCTATGACATGAATGTTCCTAAGCAGTAACCAGTAAAAGTTTAGCGCTCTCGTTTCACTTGTTTCACGATATTGTAAACATTTGGTGCAGAATATGTGAGGATCGTATGCATTAGGGTATCAGAATAATTTTCAATATTTATATTTAATTTTTTTTTTTAAATAACATTAAAATCCTTCAATACGATTGCCCCCCCCCACCCTGCCTTTCTCAAGCATATGATGTTCTGGACCTCTAGGGTCATCCGGGCATTCTCAAGCTTTGATGTTCTGGGCCTCTAGGGTCATCCGGGCAATCTCAAGCTTTGATGTTCTGGGCCTCTCGGGTATTCTGGGCATTCTCAAGCTTTGATGTTCTGGGTCTCTAGGGTCATCCGGGCATTCTCAAGCTTTGATGTTCTGGGTCTCTAGGGTCATCCGGGCAATCTCAAGCTTTGATGTTCTGGGCCTCTAGGGTATTCTGGGCATTCTCAAGCTTTGATGTTCTGGGCCTCTAGGGTCATCCGGGCATTCTCAAGCTTTGATGTTCTGGGCCTCTAGGGTCATCCGGGCATTCACAAGCTTTGATGTTCTGGGCCTCTAGAGTCATCCTGCTATTCTCAAGCTGCTATGTTGCGGGCCCCTACTAGCTTCTGGTTAAGTTTCGGAATTTTTAAAAAAAATTTTTTTTTTTAAAATAAATAACCGTTGACGTAAGCCTTAAGGCTAACATTGTGGTTGAAAAAAATAAACGGGCTTTTGATTCGAGCCTCCATGTTCCCAGTGTCACAGATCGGATGTTACTGAGGAGGGCTCCGGTCCTGACTTATCACGACCTGTGTTGACTAAGTAGTGGTCAGTACAGGACCGCTCCTCTCTGTGATTTATATTGTGGGTGTCTAGGCATTGAGACAGACAAGAGCACAACTCAAACTCCAGGTGCTCAATGATAAAATAGACTATATTTATTACTCAAATAAAAAGTTCTTCAATAGTCTTTACTAACACTAACTGTCAGCTATCTACGACTGTTTCTAAACTGTTAAACAATATCGTCTCCTGCGTTCCATCGGTGAACTCGTCTCCTGATCTCTTGCGACTATTACCTAACAACTGCTCAGTTCTATCGTAGCTCTTCCTCAACTAACGTAACTCTGTTCCCTCTTCCTCAACTAACGATAACCGTAACTCTGTTCCCTCTTCCTCAACTAACGATAACCGTAACTCTGTTCCCTCTTCCTCAACTAACGTCGTAGCTCTTCTCTATCTTCCTCAGCTAACTCTTATCACGAAACGTTCTGCCTAATATGCGATTCTCTAACTCCATAGGTGGCCAAGGAATGCTCTCCATTACCACATCCCTGCCCCTAATTTCCGGTCAATTAGAATTCCCATCATTAACCCCAAAATGACCGTGTGTAGTCTGGGAAGCCCGAAACATAATATTATCTAAAGCAACAATCCCCTCCATCTCAAGAATGCGACAATCTATTAACCTTAACTTCACCCCCTACTCTAACAATGCCTTCCATAAAATAACAGCAGTTTCCGTCCATCCAATAAGTTATCTTAACTACAATGGAGCTCTGTCCTGTACCACCGCCCCAGTCATTTGTGACAGCGAGTTTAACATCAAAATATTACGGGATAAGTCAAGAGGGATTAAGCATGAGTCACGAGGGATTAAGCATGAGACACGAGGGATTAAGCACGAGTCAAGAGGGATTAAGCATGAGTCAAGAGGGATTAGGTATGAGTCAAGAGGGATTAAGCATGAGTCAAGAGGGATTAAGTATGAGTTACGAGGGATTAATCATGAGTCAAGAGGGATTAAGTATGAGTCAAGAGGGATTAAGCATGAGTCAAGAGGGATTCAGCATGAGTGAAGAGGGATTAAGCATGAGTCACGAGGATTAAGCTTGAGTCAAGAGGGATTAAGCATGAGTCAAGAGGGATTAAGCATGAGTCAAGAGGGATTAAGCATGAGTCAAGAGGGATTAAGCATGAGTCAAGAGGGATTAAGCATGAGTCAAGATGGATTAAGCCATAGAATTTGAATTTTGACCTACAGTTGTGGGTCTAACCTCACTAATTGGTATATTATTAAAAATAGCTTATAGGGATTTCTTATATTAATGAAATTTCTCTGAACAAACTAAAAATTAAACAATAACATCACTCTACTGGAAACAGGACCATCACCCGAGAGATTACCTCCAGGTCAAGGACAGCCCCGTGACCACCTCAAGTACCACACTTCACTTGGCCCCTAACAGGCCAGCCAACGAGTTGACCTCCCGACGGGACAGGCCAGCGCAGGTCCAACTCAACGCCGACTCTGAGAGCATCAGGAGAGCATATGTGAGATCCGCGCCATCTGGCGGCAACCGTCAAGGTTTGGGCTACGGCCTCCACCCCCGTAGGCCCACCAAGAGTGTCTCGTTGTTTCTCCCCACCCGCAATGACCAGGTAAGTGGGCGGATGACATCACAAAAGCAATTCGCTGTGATGACCACTGACCACTATGTTGCTTTAAACAACCTCCCCACCCAAAAAAAACAACAACAAAAAAAAAAAAAAACAACAACACAACAACAAACAACCCCATCACACAACCTGAAAATCTTAATAATATCACTGGTGTAATCAAATAATAAAGATGGTGTGAAGACCAGCCAACGTGAAATGCTAGCTAATTAGCAAAGTTTTGAACATAAAGTGCTCACGGTATACACATAATATAATATGAATGGTTTGTATGCAAAATAACCCAGACTTTGACTTCAAAAAAAAAATAAATAGTGTACACCTCAACATATAAAAGAGTAATCCATCTTGACATCTAGTGGTGACATCTTCTCCACGAGAACATGAATAAAATTCAACAAACACTAATAACAACGTTTTTCGTATAAATCCCTTGTATGCATTTAAAAAAAAAACTCTTATAATATTTTATATTATTATTCTAATGTCCCACCCGCTCTTAAGCCGCAGATTTAGTTCACCAACTATTTCACCAACTATTTCACCAACTAGTTCACCAACTATTTCACCAACTATTTCACCAACTATTTCACCAACTATTTCACCAACTATTTCACCAACTATTTCACCAACTACTTCACCAACTATTTCACCAACTATTTCACCAACTATTTCACCAACTATTTCACCAACTATTTCACCAACTATTTCACCAACTATTTCACCAACTATTTCACCAACTATTTCACCAACTATTTCACCAACTATTTCACCAACTATTTCACCAACTATTTCACCAACTATTTCACCAACTATTTCACCAACTATTTCACCAACTATTTCACCAACTATTTCACCAACTATTTCAGACAAACAAACACAAATATCACGCACCAAACGCAGTCGCGGTATTCTTTTCAAATAATCTCATTCAGCTCAGTTATCGGGACATTTATTTCGTGAAATTAGTAGAACTAGTCGGCCCGCGGCGTAGCATACGCCGCAGAAGTGCGCATAGATGAGTGAAGACTTCGTGAAAGACACAGTTGTCCAAATGGGGTGGGTTCAAAGGATACAACTGTGATATGGCCCGCGAAACTTTAAGCGGCAGCAGTGCGTGAACTTCCAATCATACACTGAAGTTACTTGATAAAACTTGAACTCAAGTAACGCACATTTAAGAATCCCAATTATTTGCTACACCCCCTTCCCCCATGATACGTCACTGCACACTTTTTATTTCACGCCCATGAACTATATTAATATTTTCACGCCCCAACCACTTCTAAGCCGATAATTTTCTACACAATACTGAAATTGAGACGATTTCATTTCCTAAAAGAAAATATTACGCACCAAACGCAATTGCATTATTAAATATATATATGTGTTATTTAGCGTAGTTATCGGGAATTACTGTTTGCGCGCTATTGAACTCATTTTTGAACCACGCTCTGGCGTATCTATATATAGCCTGCTTAGTGTTTGACCCGTCTGTTTGACCTTTCCTGGCGAATTATATATTGTCACAGAACGGTTGTTACGGAGGAGGGCTCCGATCCTGACTTACCACGAACTGTGTTGACTAAGTAGTGGTCAGTACAGGACCGCTCCTCTCTGTGATTTATATGGTGGGTGTCTAGGCGTTGAGACAGACAAAAGCACAACGTAGACTTGGACGAAATGCAACAACTCAAACTCCTGGTGTCCAACGATAATGAAAGTGTTTATTTGTAAGATATAAGTTCTTCTAGTCATCTGTCGTCTCCTGATCACTAGCAACTGTTCCCTAACAACTGCTTGATTCTGTCACAGAACGGTGGTTACGGAGGAGGGCTCCGGTCCTGACTTAACACAAACTATGTTGACTTAGTAGTGGTCAGTACAGGACCGCTCCTCTCTGTGATTTATATTGTGGGTGTCTAGGCGTTGAGACAGACAAAAGCACAAAGTAGACTTGGACGAAATGCAACAACTCAAAACTTCTGGTGTCCAACGATAATGAAAGTGTTTATTGGTAAGATATACGTTTTTCCAGTCATCTGTCGTCTTCTGGTCTCTAGCAAGTATTCCCTAACAACTGCTCAGTTCTATCGTAGCTCTTTTCTCTCTCTTCCTCAACTAATCCGTAGTTCTTCTCTATCTTCCTCAACTAACTACTGTCGCTCCTTTCCCTCTTCCTCAACTACGTCGTACCTCTGTTCACTCTCCCTCAACTGTGATTCTCTACCCCCATAGGTGGTCCAGGAATCTATCTATAAACACACCCCTGCCCCCTAATTTCCGGTCAATTAGAACTTCCCATTGTTAACCCAAAAACTATCACGCGAAGTCTGGAAAACCCGAACATACTATTATCCAAAGAAACATTCCCCACTATACCAAGATGTGAGAGTCTATTAACCTTAACTTAACCCCATTAACAGCAGTTTCCTTCCATCCTATAAGTTTCCTTAACAACAATGGAGCTCTGTCCTGTACCCCCGCCCCAGTCATTTGTGACATATGCCCCCCCTTCAAGAAATTTTTCAAAATATTGACAAATTTCAAAAACTCCACAAATGACCAACCTACAACTCTACACATCACACCATCCCATGCGTCATTAGGTGGTCCAGGAATACTATCTATAAACACACCCATGCCCCCTAATTTCCGGTCAATTAGACCTTCCCATTGTTAACCCAAAAATTATCATGCGAAGTCTGGAAAACCCGAACATACTATTATCCAAAGAAACAATCCCCACTATACCAAGATGTGAGAGTCTATTAACCTTAACTTAACCCCATTAACAGCAGTTTCCTTCCATCCTATAAGTTACCTCAACAACAATGGAGCTCTGTCCTGTACCCCCGCCCCAGTCATTTGTGACATATATATAGATGATATTTCCTTCATCTTTGGGCTAAAATTTGAAAGAATGTGTTGTCTTCGGCAACGAATCTATGTTCCAAGTTTCAGCTCAATATGTTGACGGGAAGTGGGTCACTTGGCCGTCCGAAGATTTTGCCCTTAACACACGAACAAAATAGAAGTTATAAAAAAACGGATTTAAAAAAAAAGAGTAGTATCCAATAGTTCTAGACTGTATCATTTTAGCCAATGTCTCTGGCTGCACGATTTCAAAGTTACATAAATAATTGGTTCATTAATGTACTTTGTTTCATTTGATGGCTTTATTTTCATTTATTAATTTTTTTTTAAATTCAGAAAATAAATCACTTAAACAGATTGAACCAGGAGGGGGATGATGTCAACACGCAAGATTTAGCCTTAAACTTAAGCATGCATGATAAGACGGGATGCATAGTCTCCAGCCACACGAGCCACGGGGACAGATTATCCTTGACCACTCAGCCTCCATCAGATGGGTCAAACAGGCCGGACACGACGCATAAGCTCAGTGAAGAGACTCCCCATCCCGCCACCTGTGTCTCTGAGCCTGGGGTGATCATGGAGACATCAAAGGCTTGGCCTAAACAGCTCCAGGTGAGGAGGTTTTTTTTTAGTCATGAAATCCTCGGTGGTAAGTTTGGGATGTTTGAGATTGATATGGATACAGCCTCTTTGAACTGAATGGATTTCAAGATGGGACATTAATTGGTGCCCTGAAATCATCTGAGATGAGTTTGGGATGTTCGAGATTGATATGGATAAAGCCTCTTTGAACTGAATGGGTTTCAAGATGGGACATTAATTGGTGCCCTGAAATCATCTGAGATGAGTTTGGGATGTTCGAGATTGATATGGATACAGCTTCTTTGAACAAAATGGATTCTAAGATGGGACATTAATTGGTGCCCTGAAATCATCTGAGATGAGTTTGGGATGTTCGAGATTGATATGGATACAGCCTCTTTGAACTGAATGGGTTTTCAAGATGGGACATTAATTGGTGCCCTGAAATCATCTGAGATGAGTTTGGGATGTTCGAGATTGATATGGATACAGTTTCTTTAAAATGAACTGGTTTCAAGATGGGACATAAATTGGTGCCCTGAAATCATCAGAGATGAGTTGTATCAGCTAGTATTACATCTGTAATGCATAACCCAAAGGGAGCACCTTACTGTGATTTGAGACAAAATAGAACTCATTGAAAAGCGTCATATGATCTTAAGTGTGTCTCTTCCTGTGTACGCTCTTGAAAAATAAAAGTTTTAAAGCACTAATTAAATTCAATCCTATTTTTCACAGAGGATTTTTTTTTCTGTTCACAATTGACAAAGAATGGCTAAACAATGGGAACACATTGAAAGGACCGGACTTTAGATAACACGATGTCCCTCAATCGGACTGGAAACATAAATCAATTTGTGGACGGGGTGGGCAAGAGATGCACTGATAGAAATCTTTTCCAAACCCCCCTTCCCACCCCTTTCTTCACACTTTTTAGTCATAAGTGGGAAAATATTTTGGGAGCAAAGCAAACTACATGACAGTGTCACATTGTGACAGAGGCACATGGTGACAGTAGCACATGGTGACAGTAGTACATGGTGACAGCGATACATTGTGACAGTAGCACATTGTGACAGTAGCACATGGTGACAACTAAACATGGTGACCGCGGCAAATAGTGACAGCGGCACATTGTGACAGAGGAACATGGTGACAGTAGCACATGGTGACAGTAGCACATGGTGACAGTAGCACATTGTGACAGAGGCACATGGTGAAAGCGGCACATGGTGACAGCGGCACATGGTGACAGTAGCACATGGTGACAGCGGCACATGATTACAGTAGCACATTGTGACAGTAGCACATTGTGACAGTAGCACATTGTGACAGGAGCACATTGTGACAGAGGCACATGGTGACAGTAGCACGTGGTGACAGCGGCACGTGGTGACAGCGGCACATGATTACAGTAGCACATTGTGACAGTAGCACATTGTGACAGTAGCACATTGTGACAGGAGCACATTGTGACAACGGTACATGACAGTAGCACATTGTGACAATAACACATTGTGACAGTAGCACATTGTGACAGTAACACATGGTGACAGTAGCACATGGTGACATTAGCACATTGTGACAGGAGCACATTGTGACAGTAGCACATGGTGACAGTGGCACAGGATGACAGTAGCACATGGTGACAGTAGCACATGGTGACATTAGCACATTGTGACAGTAGCACATGGTGACAGTAGCACATTGTGACAGTAACACATTGTGACAGTAGCACATGGTGACAGTAGCACATTGTGACAGTAGCACATGGTGACATTAGCACATTGTGACAGTAGCACATTGTGACAGTAGCACATTGTGACAGTAGCACATTGTGACAGTAGCACATTGTGACAGTAGCACATGGTGACAGTAGCACATTGTGACAGTAGTACATTGTGACAGTAGCACATGGTGACATTAGCACATTGTGACAGTAGCACATGGTGACAGTAGCACATCGTTACAGTAGCACATCGTGACAGTAGCACATGGTGACAGTAGCACATTGTGACAGTAGCACATTGTGACAGTAGCACATTGTGACAGTAGCACATTGTGACAGTAGCACATGGTGACAGTAGCACATGGTGACAGTAGCACATTGTGACAGTAGTACATTGTGACAGTAGCACATGGTGACATTAGCACATTGTGACAGTAGCACATGGTGACAGTAGCACATGGTGACAGTAGCACATTGTGACAGTAGCACATTAGCACATTGTGACAGTAGCACATGGTGACATTAGCACATTGTGACAGGAGTAGTTTGTGACAGTAGCACATGGTGACAGTGGCACAGGATGACAGTAGCACATTGTTACAGTAGCACATTGTGACAGTAGCACATGGGGACACACCTGAATACGTCCAGATGGCTTTAATGTAATTATAAATATGACTTGACGCACATCTAAATTAAAGGACCGTATTTAAACCAAACATTTTCCCAAACAGACGATGAGTTATGAGGACCTCTGTGCCATCCTGTCCTCGAAAGTGAAGAGATCTGACATTCCCCAACCGATGGTGTCACCGTACCTTGCCTTGGACGCCAACCAAAGAATCTGGGACTGGCTGCACTCTGACGAGCAACTCGATGAATTTGACCACTTCATGTCCATGTGTGGCTGAGGAGCTCAGTTCATGTCCAAGTGTGGTTGATGAGCTCAGGTTATGTCCATGTGTGGCTGAGGAGCTCAGTTCATGTCCGAGTGTGGTTGATGAGCTCAGTTTATGTCAGTGTCTGGTTGATGAGCTCAGTTTATGTCCGTGTGTGGTTGAGGAGCTCAGTTTATGTCCGTGTGTGGTTGAGGAGCTCAGTTTATGTCAGTGTGTGGTTGAGGAGCTCAGTTTATGTCAGTGTGTGGTTGAGGAGCTCAGTTTATGTCCGTGTGTGGTTGAGGAGCTCACTTTATGTCCGTGTGTGGTTAAGGAGCTCAGTTTATGTCAGTGTGGTTGAGGTGCTCAGTTTATGTCCGTGTGTGGTTTATGAGCTCAGTTTATGTCCGTGTGTGGTTGAGGAGCTCAGTTTATGTCCGTGTGTGGTTAAGGAGCTCAGTTTATGTCAGTGGGGTTGAGGAGCTCAGTTTATGTCCGTGTGTGGTTGATGAGCTCAGTTTATGTCCGTGTGTGGTTGAGGAGCTCAGTTTATGTCAGTGTGTGGCTGAGGAGCTCAGTTTAAGTCAGTGTGTGGTTGAGGAGCTCAGTTTATAACAGTGTGTGGTTGAGGAGCTCAGTTTAAGTCAGTGTGTGGTTGAGGAGCTCAGTTTATGTCCGTGTGTGGTTGAGGAGCTCAGTTTATGTCCGTGTGTGGTTGAAGAGCTCAGTTTATGTCAGTGTGTGGTTGATGAGCTCAGTTTATGTCCGTGTGTGGTTGAGGTGCTAAGTTGATGTCAGTGTGGTTGAGGAGCTCAGTTTAAGTCAGTGTGGGGTTGAGGAGCTCAGTTTATGTCAGTGTGTGGTTGAGGAGCTCAGTTTATGTCCGTGTGTGGTTGAGGAGCTCAGTTTATGTCCGTGTGTGGCTGAGGAGCTCAGTTTATGTCCGTGTGTGGTTGAGGAGCTCAGTTTATGTCCGTGTGTGGTTGAGGAGCTCAGTTTATGTCCGTGTGTGGTTGAGGAGCTCAGTTTATGTCCGTGTGTGGTTGAGGAGCTCAGTTTATGTCCGTGTGTGGTTGAGGAGCTCAGTTTATGTTCGTGTGTGGTTGAGGAGCTCAGTTTATGTCCGTGTGTGGTTGAGGAGCTCAGTTTCTTGATCAATTTATGTTCGTGTGTGGTTACCCAACCCTCCCCCCCTTCCCCCCCCCCCTTGTCTTTCCTCTCCCATGTTTTTGAAAAGTTTCTGCGCCGATTTTGTTATTGTCCAAGTTTCACGTGCGTCTCTTACATTTGACATAATTAAAACAATTATTTGCAGTGTTCAAACTGAATCCATGTTGTTGTTCTGTCTTGGGGTTTGGTGTGTTGTGAATTGCAGGACGATGTTTGGTCAGCTTGAAGTGACATTAATAGTGTAGACACAAATATCGGTGTATCTCTGCAACTCATGGACGCGGTGTTTGTGTGGAGCGATTGTGGTTAAATATAAGAGGAATAACGCTATGAAAAGTTAAATGATATTTATTTTCTAAGTTATCTACCTTGATTTGTTCGTCATGGAAATTTAAGTTAACTTTAGTGACAAATGTTAAATTGTAATGGATAGACAATTTTTGAAAAGTCTTACTAAGTTTCCCACACATTGTTTGGTTAATTTTAGTTGGTGATTTGAAAGGATGTGCTTGTTAAATGAATTTATATTCAATGCCTTTTTACCCGCACATTGTTACATGCTACTGTCAGTAGAGAAGGACATACTCAGAATGCTTCGTGGATACTAGGAGACCATTAGTGTAGACTCAGGGCCGTGCCGAGGTAAAGCGGCGCCCAAGGGTGATCCCTGAAAATTCCACCCTTCAATTATAGAAAATAGTGCCGCCCGGGGCGAACCAGTAAGAAGACTATTTCGTCGCCCCTAGTCAGGGGCGTCGTTTCAAATTTTTTTCAGGTGGGGGGAGGTCATGCCCCCTTACCCAAATGACGTCCATGCCCCTAGTCCTTGTGAAGCTCATGGGATTTTATCGATTAAGTCACTATAAAGGTTCTATCTTAAGACTGTTTTCATGTGGTCCTGAGTTAAATATTCTAAAGAAATGCAATTACAATTAGATACTGCTGTTCTGTTTTAAGATTGTCGTCATCACTTTGAATGCAACAACGAATGTTTAGGAATTGTCTGTTGGCATTAATATTTATACCCAAAAGGACTGTTGGCGTAAACAATACAGTCGAACATCTATTCTCTACATTCAGAGCATAAACCCAAGTTCATACTACGATAACAGGTCCCCAAACGATTGATTTGAAATCAATTTTAGTTGTCCCTGTGTGTAAACCATCTATGATCAAGAGTGCCCCCGAAATATTGAACTTGATACACGACCTAGTCTCATAGCCTAGGCTGACAGCATTGTCTCACAGCATAGTCTCACAGTCTGGTCTCACTGCCTAGCCTCACAGCCTAGTCTCCCATTCTCAGTCTAGTCTCACAGTCTCAAAGTATGGTCTCGCAGTCTCAAAGTATGGTCTCACAGTCTCAAAGTATGGTCTCACTGTCTCAAAGTATGGTCTAACAGTATCAAAGTATGGTCTCACAGTCTCAAAGTATGGTCTAACAGTATCAAAGTATGGTCTCACTGTCTCAAAGTATGGTCTAACAGTATCAAAGTATGGTGTCACAGTCTCAAAGTATGGTCTCACAGTCTCAAAGTATGGTCTCACAGTCTCAAAGTATGGTCTCACAGTCTCAAAGTATGGTCTCACAGTCTCAAGGTATGGTCTCACAGTCTTACGACCTAGTCTCATCGTCTCACGACCTAGTCTCACAGCCTAGTCTCATAGTCTCACGACCTAGCCTCGTAGTCTTATAGTCACACAGTCTGACAGCCTAGTCTCACAGCACATTTTGAGCTCTCAAAGTATGGCCGCCCCCCCCCCCCCCCCGTAGAATGGCTTCAGATTAAATCAATTCAACGATGCTCCTAATTTAAAATCAACGCTCAACGAAACAATGTTACAAAAGGAGTTGGCTCCGAAACTCCACAGCACGCGTACAAACCAATTAATTGCTTCGTTTATTTTTAGTAGGAAATCTGACGCTGCTTTTGTCAATGATTTCAATCTCCTTTCCAGCAAAATGACATTTAAGCAATGTTTTTGGGATATTTAAAAAAAATTTTTAACAAACTTTTCCGTACAGTAGTTTGCGGTACCTCTTGACATGAGTTTTCGATAAGACGTTTCTCGATGTGGCTCATGGATGGAGTCTCATGCAACATAAGTAGACATGGTTAGGGTCAAGTGGCCCGGCCGCTCCAATCTAATTATTAGACACATGCGGCTACGCTACCACTTGAGCGTGTGGCGCGAGGAGTTGGGGGAGTGACCCTGGGGGGGGGGGGGGGGGG
>CAXITT010000028.1:1218405-1238089 GCA_964033795.1 Lymnaea stagnalis | reverse complement strand
GGGGGGGGGGGGGGGAGAGCGAAAAGTGTAGAGCACACCTAACAAAGTTAAGGTGGGTGGAAGAAACATTGCTGAGCGAGGAGGCGGCCGCACACACCGGGCAAACAGAGGCCGTACAAGACAACACGGACAGAGAGAGAGAGTGTGAGACAGTCACTTCAATTTTGAACTAACTCTCCTCCCCCCCCCCCCCAACCATCAAAGTTATACCAACATTTAAAGACATCCCCAACATCATTATATGTATGTATATATATATATATATATATACACACACACACACACACACATATATAGTTTGACCCAACATGTCGACACTTTTCTACTAACGATGTTTGTGTACGCGTGACACGGCATGGGCAGGTCACTCAAATATTTATCCGGACACTTGAAAGCTGGGTCGAAGTGACTTCCCCTTGATTAGACGATTGGCCAAAGGGAACCCTTCCGCCGTTCCCTAGCTTCATTTTTGCATGAAGACCCCGGGATTTCTCTCAGACATGTTTCTGATCGATCGGTTAATTTGACATTTATTTGAGCAGAACGAATTGCTCGTCATTGCAAGTGGACAGGGGCAGAATAATATCTCTTTAAGCCGTCTTGTCTGTGAAGTCCCCCCCCCCCCACCCCCGGTGCTTATGAGTGCACTGGTTAACTGGTTAGGTCGAGGCTTCTAAAACCGGTATGGCGCCCCTCCCCCCTCCCTGTAGTAAATATTCGTGTACATTTGTGAAATATATATCAATAAATAAACGTATTTAAAGTAAGTACGATAAAAGAAATGTGTGGGGGTTGGGGGTGGAGGGGGGGTGGGGGCTGAGAAATCGTATCCTGACAGAGAGGCGGTTGAAGTCTTCGGTAGTAAATTTGTGACGGTGACAATTTAGCCATGTTAATTACAAGGTGTACTTAATTCCACAAGGGGGATAATTCAAATCTCAAATTGGCAATTTTAATCCGTCAATTGTTTCGTTTTAGTTCAAAATTTGTATTTTTAAAACATTGATGTTTCGTAATTTTAATTTGTCTGAAAATGAAACTCGATTTTTAAATATTTTGAGATATAGAATGTTGAAAAATAAGTAAGCATTCTTAGAAATTTCCTTGAACCGTTTTGTAGCATTTTTAGAACCTCTGATTTGGGAGGACAACCCCCCCCCCCCCGCCCATGTTATGGATGCATTTTTTTTTTCAGCCGGTCTCCGATAACTTTTCTGGGCGATTTCTTTATTATTCTCGAAGCGTAAACTTTGCATTAATTAAAGTTTCGAATTGAAAAGAAAAAAAGAAATGTGCATGTGATTAGCTTCTCACGAGATTACCAGTCCTATTTTTCTTTCTTTCCATCCTTACAGTTCTTTTAAAAAGCGGAATCCATCATTTTTTTTTTTGACTCGATAACTTTCTATAAT
Source organism: Lymnaea stagnalis (assembly GCA_964033795.1). Taxonomy (NCBI): domain Eukaryota; kingdom Metazoa; phylum Mollusca; class Gastropoda; family Lymnaeidae; genus Lymnaea; species Lymnaea stagnalis. The sequence goes on along the minus strand of CAXITT010000028.1, from coordinate 1,236,677 downwards.
ATCCACACAAGGAGTCTCTCCTCCTGGCAATGGTGCAACTAGGGTCAATGCCTCCCGGGGCGGGCCAAGCTGTCCGTAACCCCTTTTCCAAGAAAAGAACTCCACAGTTGGCCGAAAATGCCGCCCCTCAATTTAAGCCACAAAAAAAAAAAAGTTGGACCGCGTCTTCCACAGCCTCCCAACCCCACCTCCCCACCCCACCCCCCCCCTCCCCCTTTTTTTTCCTTCATGTGTATTCAATTCAAGGTAAAATATTGTATCGCACTTTCTCATTCTCAACTACGGTTAATTGGGGAAAAATACGTTCTTATAAGGCAATATACGATAATGTAATATCTGGTCATGATAACTCGCTGACGGACAGACAGTACACGTTAAATCTTCTCTCTACAAACTAATGTCGAAATGTTACATTTCTTCAGGAAGAAAAGGAGATCTTAAAAACACAATTTTTCCGGGGGCTGTATTGAAATGTCAAGGAGCTATGATAACTTTCAAGACACTTTACGCCGAATTTTTTAATGTAACTGTTTTTTATCAGTGTATTGCTTCTTTTTTTTTTTTTTTTTCATTGTTTTGGTTTGTTCATCACCGTCGTGGCCTATTTTTCGAGCTGCGTTCCGAAAGACAAACCGAAACGTTATCAGAATGTACCAGCTGGAAACGAATTTTATCAGATAATAAAGANTTTTTTATTTTTACTGTTTTTTATCAGTTTATTGTTTCTTTTTTTTTTTTTTTTTCATTGTTTTGGTTTGATCATCACCGACGTGGCCTATTTTTCGAGCTGCGTTCCGAAAGACAAACCGAAACGTTATCAGAATGTACCAGCTGGAAACGAATTGTATCAGATAATAAAGAGAAACCCCCATTCCATGCAGGGTCTTTTTTGACACCGGGAGATCACGTGACCTGCACATATTGTTAATTCGTATCAATCGTTGATTCCAAATACAACACAAACCACTGTAAAATGTGAACTATTAACACGGGGGATCTTATTTTCCTCTCTCTCCACGATGTCTTCCCGATGTGTTCTCACGTATACCAATTTATTTTTTAATTGAAAAAAATTTTCCTCATGAGTTTCCTCATCAGTTCTTATACAGGATTGACATGTTTCGACATGGGCTTCAAAAGATGTTCGTGGCGCATGATAGATTACCTTTATACTTGCACAATTTCGTAAGAGATTTTCCATGAACACCATCCAAAAGCCTTTTTTTTTCTTTAAAGTCTACTACTCTTTACACAGGTCAACAGGATCTTTCTGAGCTTGGAAACGTGTTGTCCAGACCAGCGTTTCCGATGGCTTTTGTTTTTTTTTTAAGTTGGAGGACAGTGGACAAGTTCAAAAATAGCACCAGGGACCAGGCCCAGATATATTAATTAGATTTTATTTTTGCTTGACCATAAATATTTTATGTTTTTTTGCGGTGCCGTTCCGAGCGACCACCATTTCGGAAACGCTGGTCTAGAAGAGCTTGACATTTCCAATGTCGTGTGTCATGGAGTAGTATAGAGTAGTACCATACCATACAGATTCTAATACATGTTGCTTCTTCCTTTAGTTTAATTGAGTACATACTTCATAACATTTGACAAAACCGTCCGATTCAGGTGACAACCTTTTTCAACATGAATCAACCTACCCGTCCAATTCAGGTGGCAGCCTATTTCAACACGAATCAACCTTAACCGTCCCTTCGTGTGACAACCTATATTCAACATAAAACGAATTTCTCCATATCCCTTTATTCCCCTCAAACAGAGAGTTTGTTTTTTTTTGGTTGTTTTTTTTTTTTTTGTTTGTTTTATTAACCAAGACACATGAACAGCCACAGGACGTAAAATAATGCAATCATTGTTGCAATAATAATCCCAGATCACATTCAAGACGTCCTGATTATATTAATCTTCAAATATATACAAGGGGAGAGAACGGCANGAGTTTTTTTTTTTTTGTTTTTTTTTTTTTTTTTGTTTGTTTTATTAACCAAGACACATGAACAGCCACAGGACGTAAAATAATGCAATCATTGTTGCAATAATAATCCCAGATCACATTCAAGACGTCCTGATTATATTAATCTTCAAATATATACAAGGGGAGAGAACGGCACAAAGGGGCATATTTTTTTTTTTTTATAAAACCGATCAGCAAATACAAACAATTTCAACTGATTTCTTATCACGCTCTCTTTGTGACCACCCTTAGAAACTGTTGTAACAAAACGCACAGACCGAGGAAATATCTGAGAAACGACAGAATCAATGTATACGTTCGCCACGGTTCTCCTTGTTATTTCTTCTTCTGTCAGGTCAAGTTAGCGTTGTGTTTTGCTCGTGTGCTTCTTTCATTTAATTTGAGGCTCTGAGAAGGCTGCATTTCTGATAACTCGTTTGTAATGTCATTATATGTTTTGGCCATAAAGGCTCCCACTTGTCATTTGTAATGTCATTCTAGTTATTGGCCATAAAGTTACTCACTTGTCATTTGTACTGTAATTCTATTTGACCATAAAGTCTCTCCCTTGTCATTTGTACTGTCATTCTATTTGTTGGCAATAAAATCTCTCACTTGTCATTTGTAATGTCATTCTATTTATTGGCCATAAAGTCACTCACTTGTCATTTGTACTGTCATTCTATTTGTTGGCAATAAAGTCTCTCACTTGTCATTTGTAATGTCATTCTATTTATTGGCCATAAAATGACTCACTTGTCATTTGTACTGTCATTCTATTTGTTGGCAATAAAGTCTCTCATTTGTCATTTGTAATGTCATTCTATTTATTGGCCATAAAGTCACTCACTTGTCATTTGTAATGTCATTCTATTTATTGAACATAAAGTCTCTCACTTGTCATTTGTACTGTCATTCTATTTGTTGGCAATAAAGTCTCTCACTTGTCATTTGAAATGCCATTCTATTTGTTGGCAATAAAGTCACTCACTTGTCATTTGTAATGGCATTCTATTTATTGACCATTAAATCACTCACTTGTCATTTGTAATGTCATTCTATTTATTGAACATAAAGTCACTCACTTGTCATTTGTAATGTCATTCTATTTATTGACCATTAAATCACTCACTTGTCATTGATAATGTTATTCTATTTATTGACCATAAAGTCACTCACTTGTCATTTGTCATGTCATTCTATTTATTGACCATAAAGTCACTCACTTGTCATTTGTAATGTCATTCTATTTATTGACCATAAAGTCACTCACTTGTCATTTGTAATGTTAGTGTATTTATTGACCATTAAGTCACTCACTTGTCATTAGTAATGTCATTCTATCTATTGGCCATAAAGTCACTCACTTGTCATTTGTAATGTCATTCTATTCATTGGCCATAAAGTAACTCACTTCGTCACGGTGGTTGATGGCGTTTTGGTCTTGTGCCCTGACTATTTCGTCTTGTGTCCTGACTGTTTCGTCTTGTATCCTGACTGTTTCGTCTTGTGTAATGAATGTTTCGTCTTGCGTCCTGACTGTTTCATCTTGTGTCCTGACTGTTTCGTCTTGTGTCCTGACTGTTTCGTCTTATGACCGGACTGTTTCTTCTTGTGTCCTGACTGTTTCGTCTTGTGTCCTGACTGTTTCGTCTTGTTTCCTGACTGTTTCGTCTTGTGTCCTGACTGTTTCGTCTTGTGTCCTCACTGTTTCGTCTTGTGTCCTGACTGTTTCGTCGTGTGTCCTGACTGTTTCGTCTTGTGTCCTGACTGTTTCGTCTTGTGTCCTGACTGTTGTTATTTCTTCGTAATTAAAAACAAATGTTCTGAGGTTTCGTTTAATAGCGATGACCTCAGTGGTTCTTAAATTGTTCGATACCAAGGCGTCGCACAAGGTAACGGGGTGATGGATGAGTTCAATTAAAAAAAAAAAATTTTTTTTTTTTTTAAAGAGTTTGTTCCGCGTAAGTCTTCTGTGGTATCGATTCTCTTATAGAGTTGGTAATCTCTCTCTCTCTCTCTCTCTCTCTCTCTCTCTCTCTCTTTCTCTGTATATTTTGTTATTTCTTCGTAATTAAAAACAAATGTTTTGGGGTTTCGTTTAATAGCGATGACCTCAGTGGTTCTTAAATTGTTCGATACCAAGGCGTCGCACAAGGTAACGGGGTGATGGATGAGTTCAATTAAAAAAAAAAAATTTTTTTTTTTTTAAAGAGTTTGTTCCGCGTAAGTCTTCTGTGGTATCGATTCTCTTATAGAGTTGGTAATCTCTCTCTCTCTCTCTCTCTCTCTCTCTCTCTTTCTCTTTATATATATATATATATATATATATATATATATATATATATATATCTGCGTATGTGTGTGTGTGTTTAGACCCAAGAGACTTATGGAACCATATTAAATAATTATTTGATCTATTTTATAAATGCGATCATTGCAAAGCAAAATTAACTCAAAGTGTTGACCTATAATGTAGGTCATCTTTAGTTTTATCAGTGTATCCAAAGGATGCCTCAGACGTATGATGGAGGTTGGTGATTATAATAAGATACTTTTCACGTATTTTGAAATTAAAAACATGTTTGAGGAATTTCGTTTTCTTGTTAAGATTCAAGATTGGATTACCACGTCAATTTTCAAAATGTGTTTTAGATCTTGAAATAAATTCATAGTGGGTGAAATATGGATTACCAACTGTGTTTGGCCCAATATTTTTTAAAAAGTGAAAAAAAGGGGGGGAGGGGGCTTAAAATCACTCGGATTTGATTTAAGAGTCCACGAATGTGACTTGAATATTGCGGTTTTCAACATGTGGGTCCACGACCCCCTTCTGGGGGTCAAACGACCCTTTTCACACGCTTAATACCTTCGGAAAACACATTTACTCTACAGTGATGAAGTATCAAAGAAAATATCTTTATGGTTGTAGGGGTCACTTCAACATGAGGAACTGTATTAAAGGGTCGCTGCTTTCGGAAGGTTTGAGAAGACCGCCTTAAAACCAGACATTGAAAAAATGTCTAGGCCTAATTCCTTCATCAAGCGGAGACAACCTGTTACAAACGCGAGATCGAGCGAGATTTGAAGTTGATAGTTCATACATTTTATACATACACCCTCGGCTGGTTTATTTTCAGATCTTTTTTTTTAAAGAAAAACTGCTATCTCTATAATTTTAGAAATATACAAAGAGTGGAGGAAAACCTGAAAAGTTACAAAATAGAATTGAAATAACCCTTAAAAACAAAGTTTTTCGTATACATCATTAAAATTCATTTTTTATTTATTTTATTTTATATCAATATACTAATGGCCCACCTGCTTTTATATTTAAACCGCAGATTTATTTCAACAAATATTCCAGAATAAAGAAAAGAAAATTCTATACATCACAACCACACTTGCGATATTTGTACGAATTTTAGCGAAATTATCGGTATATTTTTAGATCATGAACTCAATGTCATCATATTTCATTCATCTTGCCTGGCAAAATAGTAAAACTAGATTCTAGGCGTTTAGGGTCGGGGTGGGACTGGATATTTTTGTACAGTGTGTCGTCATCGGCAACGACTCTATATGACAAGTTTCATCTAGATAGGTCGACGTGAAGTGGGTCAATTAGCCGTCCGCAGATTTTGCCCAGCAAGCCACGAACAAAAGCGAATTTAATATAAACGATTCAATTTTTTTTTTTTTTTAGAGGATGGTTCGACCTACCAGCCATCGACAGCAAAGTATCACATAGACAAAAACTCTTCTTACCTTGATTCGTCTTGAACCCACTCCCCCCCCCCCCCCCCCCTTTCTTTAGTTCGAAATTGCAAACGTTGGGAGTAACCGCGAACATGTACAGGTGGATCTCCTGTTTCCTCACCAACCGGACGATTAACACAAAATTTGGCTGCGAAACCTCCAGGAATGTGCAGTGGTTCTCAATCTTCCTAATGCCGCGACCCTTTAATACAGTTTCTCATGTTGTGGTGACCCCCAACCATGAAACCATTTTCGGTGCTACTTCATAACTGTAGCGTAATTGTGTTTTCCGATTTGTCTTAGGCGACCCCTGTGAAAGGGTCGTTCGAACCTCACACAGGGGTCGCGACCGAAAGATTGAGAACCGCTGTTTTAGTGGAACCAAGGGGTTTAAAAGTTTGTTGAAAGCTGCTGGTTTACATCATTTCTATCACAACAAATAATTCTTTCCAATAAAGCAATAACAAAATCGTGTCATGTATCTTTCTTCTTGTTTTTTTTCCTTATGAGGACAGGAAGTGACGTGATGGCCGGAAGTGACGTGATTGGCCGGACGTGACGCGATTGGCCGGAAGAATGGATGGGAGAATAATGTTGTCGTTGTGTTTGTATGTCGACTTCATGTGTTTCTTTGTGTTGCTGTATGGGAACGAAATCTCAGCCCCAAAAACATTGCCATTCAAGCACGCTTGTTCGTTCAACTCCAATGTAATCGTTTGAGGACACGGCTAGACCGTTCCTTAAAGAAATAATCGAATCCAAGGGAAATCTGACATGATAACGCTTCGAGCATCAAATATTTGGGGAAGACGGAAAGAAAGGTTTCAACAACAACAAAAAAAATCCGGTTATCATTTTGCTGACCCATTTCATAATCCAATACATGGGGTGCGGTCGTAAAGCGTGGATAATCTCCATGGCGTAATCTTGGCGTAGTGATGATGTTACGTCTACGTCCATTGTCAGGACAACCAACGGAAGAATGGCGAGGTCTTATCAGGCTGCTGTGCAACAGAGTCGCTACTAAACTGAAGGGGAAACAATACATGAGATTAAGTGAGAAGGTAAACGCCAAGGGACATGTGCCCTGCTTGTCAGTGATATGCGCACTGCCTGTCAGGGATTTGTGTCGGTGCCATATAGTCTTGGGCCTTGACCGGGTTTGACTGTTGCGCATTCCCAGGTGTACAATGAAGGAAATGTGAGTTTATGTTGTTCCTTGTGCGCTTCATGACCCATGCCCTTCATGACCCATGCCCTTCATGACCCATGCCCTTCATGACCCTTGCCCTTCACGACCCTTGCCCTTCATGACCCTTGCCTTTCATGACCCATGTCCTTCATGAGCCTCGCCCTTCATGAACCTTGCCCTTCATGACCCTTGCCATTCATGACCCTTGCCCTTCATTACCCTTGCCCTTCATGACCCTTGCCCTTCATGACCCTTACCCTTAATGACCCTTGCCCATCATGACCCTTGCCCTTCATGACCCTTGCCCTTCATGATCCATGCCCTTCATGTCCACTGCCCTACATGACCCTTGGGCTACATGACCTTTGGGCTACATGACACTTGGGCTTCATGACCCTTCCCTTCATGACCCTTTCCCTTCATGACCCTTGAGCTTGATGACCCTTGCCCTTCATGACCCTTTGGCTTGACTACCCTTGCCCTTCATGGCCCTTGGGCTTCATGACCCTTGGGCGTCATGACCCTTGGGCTTTTATAATTTATCAATAATGACTTTTTTTCCTCTCTGGCCTTAATCATGCTGAACAATAGGTGAATCAACAATGTCGTACTCCCAAGTAAAATAACAGCTGGAAACTTTAAATATCCACACAATTTCGGATCAGATCAACTCATAAGAAAGAATGAATGTTCAATTTCGTCAAAGTGTAAACAATGTCTAGATTAAATTAGAAAGGTCAAGGTTTTACGTACTTTCAAGTTTCGCCAGATGTACAACTGATTCCCTTTATTAATATTTCAAATTTCTTCAGACCAACAACAAACTGGCCAGAATCTAGCGAAGCTGGGGGACAAACAATCACAATTAAAGTTTAAAGGCAATGGTGTTGAAATTACAACACCCAACACCCTTTTCCCTAAATTACCCCCACATCTTTACCCTAAATTACTCCACCTCTGTCCCCCAAATTAGACCTACCCTCATCACTGACCCTTAAAATACACAATCTGCTCCTAAAATACTCCCTTTCCCTAAATTACTCCATTTTTATCCTCTAAAATCCCCACACCTATCCCCTAAATCAACCCGACATTTGTCTCCTAAATTACCACCAACCTGTATCTCCTAAATTACCCCCAACCCTGTCCCTAAATTATCTACCCATTTGTTTATTCTGCTATGCCTGTAATAGTTTTGTTGTTGTTGTTTCTTTTTTTTTGGTCTCCGTTCTCCAAAGGACGTTTATATATATTACCATCTATCGGACTGAAACACAGCACAAATCAAATGCACAACGCTAAAGACACACAAATGCGGCACACTGTTCGGAAATGCGGAACCGAAACATCAGCTGGGCCTACCCCCCCCCCTCCCATGCCCCACCAATCTATGTTATTAACAAAGTTATAAATATAAAGTTCCAATGGCCGGTACACTTGTAAGCAATGCCAATCACAAGATTTGAGAAATCGAAAATGTTGCTTGCGTGGCATTGTTGATGTGGTAAAGATCAATTATCGACGGAAAGGGCTATGGTAGCGTCAAGTCAGCTGTAAAGTTTCCGGTTAAGTTGTACTGTACCGCACCAAATCATTGATTTACTGAACACATTGTTCACGATCAGACTTTGTCTGTGAACATATGTACACCATTTCCTAAATAACGCCTTTCTGTAGTCACCCCCCCCACACACTTTTTTTCCCCCACACACACACATAGAGTTGCCCTTCCGCCCTTTCGAGAATGTTCCTAATGCTAACCCAGGTGGGGGGGGGNTATATACTTATATATATATATATATATATATTTATATACTTATATACTTATATATATATATATTTATATATATATATATATATATACATATATATATATATATATATATATATATATATATATATATATTTATATATAATGCGGTTATAAGATGATAAATATACTTCGCAACAAACTACATTTTGTTGCTTGAAATTATTTTAGATAAATATTGGATAATGATGAAAGCGATTTTCTGTTAATTTAAAAAAAAAAAGAGTAATTAGCAACAACAACAAAAAAACAAAAAAACAACAACAATAAAATAAATTTAAAAATTGTTAAAAGCTTGTTTCATAGCATTAACCTTCATTACATATAGACTGATGACTGAGTGATGAGTGATGACTGATGAGTGATGACTGATGAATCACAAAGAAATAAACAACGATGTTCAATCAACAACAAAAAAAAAAACAGGGAAATTGGGGAAAACCCGTACTTTAGATTCAAATGAAAGTCAAGGAAAGGGAAATAGATCTGGTTGTAAGATTGAATCTTGGGGTCGTATCCCCACCCCTCCCCCCAACCCCTAAATCCTCATCCCCTAACCTCTATATGACCGCAATTCTGAGAGGGCTCGTTTGTGAGAAATCGAATGACATTGGGGCCCCACGTAAACAAGTAGACCGTGATTTATTGATTTTTGTGTTGTTGTTGTTGTCCACATCAATGCCACCAAACACAAGCCATGACCGCTGCTCCATCGTGACCAGGCGTTCATTCATTCATTACAAAGGGTCAATCCATCAGTCGATCAATCAGTCAATCAATCAGTCGATTGAATCAGTTTTGATGTATCTGATGAGAGGAGTTGTACCGCAGGCAAAATTCCCAGGGCCTACTGCCGATGTAACCCTTCTAGTTGGGTTGGAGTAAAAAAAAATAATAAAGAGGGTTGGGGGCGATCAATGTTCAAAGCGGAGTCGACACCAATGAAACGAGGTTGATGACCGGACTCCGGAAGTGAGCGAGAAAGTTACAGCGAAGGGAAATCATTCCGATGGGGACGCGATCTGTTCTGTGTCAAATTTCGTAATTTGTAGAGCGATACCTTTACGTTGTCTCCAAATACCCTAGTTCTTTTTCACTGGATCAATAGTCTTGACCGACATCGGTAAAAAAAAAAAAAAATATATATATATATATATAATCTGTGAACTATTGGACTTGTACTTGTACAGTTTAGTTTGCAGCGGTCTTTAAGGTGAGGCGTAAATCATTCGAAAATTGGAAATCCCCCAAAAAATTTAACGTGAATGCTACATTCTATTTTTTTTTCTTATTAAACAACAACACAATAAAAACCCTCAAACGTTGACGTTATGGAAATGAACGAATCAAATAAGTTTCGGGAAAACCTGGAGGGGGAAAAATGGGAACGCAACAAAACAACGAACGTGGCGGCAAGAGACCTTAATCAGCGATCAAACAACAGTAAAAACTAGAGTTCTAAAAAGATAACAGCTGAAATGTAGAACCCGAGAGGACAGCAAGGGGAATGTGGAGCTTGGCCGTGATTACGAAGATTAAATTATTATTTATTTCTCAAAGCTCTTTTACAACAGGGTGATTCAAAGAATTATTGTCTTAATTATTAATTATGGCGCTTTTTTCTGTTATTTTTATTTTTTAAATTTTTTTTTTCAAAGATGATGCATTTTTGTGTATCTTTATTTTTGTTGAATACATAGTTTATTTCTTATTTTTGCATAGCTTAAATAGACATAACAAATGGGTTTAAAAAAAAAAAAAAAAGTGTTTTTACTCCGTTCGCTATTTCGTCCAGACAAAACCAATACACAAATAAATCCTCCCCAAGCAGTGAGTGGACAAAGGTCAGGCGGCGGTCAGACAAAGCTGTACAAGTCCGTTGTATCACAGGGCGCCCTGTCCGCAACTCCTTGGTTATAGTTTGTTTTAAATATTGACCGGTCGTTTTCCTTCTTCTTCTTCAGTCTCAGGGCTGGGCGTCTCGACTGTAGATAACATCAATGTACTTAACAGACACACACACACACACACACGCGCGCGTGCGCACACACACACACACACACGCACACGTGCACACATGCGCACAAAGCACAAACATTTGTTGCAACTTGTCTTCTTTATGTTATTTATCCCAAACCCAGACAAATCAAATATTCAATACAGCGATTACAGCTTGGCCATCGGAGCATGATTAATTTTGACATTCATAGCTTGGTTAAGTTTGACATTCATAGCTTGGTTAAGTTTGACATTCATAGCTTGGTTAAGTTTGACATTCATAGCTTGGTTTAGTTTGACATTCATAGCTTGGTTAAGTTTGACATTCATAGCTTGGTTAAGTTTGACATTCATAGCTTGGTTAAGTTGTGGTATCCCCCAAGCTACACGTTGTGATATCCCTCAAGCCACACGCTGTGGTATCCCTCAAAATGCCTCTTAGAATTGTTTCATCTTGGGCATATCCCTCAAGCCACACGTTGTGATATCCCTCAAGCCACACGTTGCAGATATCCCTCAAGCCACACGCTGTGGTACCCCTCAAGATGCCTCCAAGAATTGTTTCATCCTGGGCATTTGGTCGAATAATGTACCCGGTCTAATTGTACCCGGGTGCGAATGGCGGCGCTGCGTGTCTGTGTCCATTTTGACTCAGTGCTATTCGGATGTCATTTGTGGTAGTTTATTTTAGTTAAACTGAAGAATTAACTTTACAAACATATTTTCCATTCAATTATCTTTCATTTGATACCTCATGTTGTCTTACAAACCCGGCAAAAAAATTTTAAATAGATTTTTAATCCCATCCTCTCACTTCTGGCGCCCGGCTACGAATAGCCGCTTCGTTTATTTTTACCATTTAAAGAAATAATGATGTCGATTTCAACAGGGTAACCAAAACGTTATGCTACTCCAGTAGTGTCTGCGTCAGTTGGTGTTGTTCAACTTGAACCACATGAAACTTAGATCAGTGGATACTCGTTGGACCGCGCATCATTCGCAGAAGTCAAACTGCGCATGTGCAAAACACCTAAAAAGTGACATTGAAAAACAAGCACAAATGCCCTGACGAAACAAATAATTGATTTTATACATGTTTGCGAATTGGGTAATTCTATGCCCCTTAGTGAATGAGAGGGAGACGAACGCAAAATATTTGAATTTATTATACGGCTTGTCGTCATTTAGATCTGGTGACAGTGTACTCAAGTCAGTGGTAACTGGCTTTTACGTCTATACAATTTCTAAAGTACTAAGTTTCATAACGTCATCAACACAATTACAGCAACAAAGTGTCTCAGTTAATCTCGACGCCAAAACACTTTGACTGAACAAAGCAAACATTCCAAACCATAACCCGAACAGACAGCCAGACAGACAGAGAGACGGATAGACAGACAAGACAGACAGAGAGACGGACAGAGAGACGGACAGACAGACAGACAGACAGACAGACAGAGAGACGGACAGAGAGACGGACGGACAGACAGACAGACAGACAGACAGACAGACAGACAGACAGACGGACAGACAGACGGACGGACGGACGGACGGACGGATGGACGGATGGACGGATGGACGGATGGATGGATGGATGGATGGATGGATAGATCGATAGATCGATAGATCGATAGATCGATAGATCGATAGATCGATAGATAGATAGATAGAGATAGATATATATATATAGATAGATAGATAGATAGATAGATAGATATATAGATAGATAGATAGATAGATAGATAGATAGATAGATAGATAGATAGATAGATAGATAGATAGATAGATAGATAGATAGATAGATAGATAGATAGATAGATAGATAGATAGATAGATAGATAGATAGATAGATAGATAGATAGATAGATAGATAGATAGATAGATAGATAGATAGATAGATAGATAGATAGGAAGGATCGGGATTTAGCGACAACAGAAATTTTCAACTTATGTTTATTTGCTTGATGTGGGGCTACTTTTCCCCATCATTGTAATAGGTCCCTAATTTATAATTGAGAGCAGACAGTGTGAGACAAAAGTACCGAATGGGAAAAAAGTACCATGGAAAAGAAAAGAAACAGCACTTTCTGATGTTGGGAAACCCAGACTAACGATTTGCTTGAAACAGTGGTTCCCAAATTTTAGACATATTTCTCTGGAAAATACGCTACTCTTCGTGTAATTTTTTTTTTCTCGACACATCCCCCCAAAAAAGGACATAACCAAGCACTTTCCGGAGTTAAGTCTCAGACCTGACTCTATCGGGATGAGAAACTATAGACCCATCCCCACTACAAGCATGGAGGGCTTGCGTTGAAAGAAATGGTTGAGATCCCTCGGTGCGCGGCAACTCGGGCGTGCGTGCCGTCCTAAGATCTGTCCGTAAACAAAATTTATAGGATTGTCTTACTGGTCCTCATCTCCACAACTCATTTCTTCTTCTTTTTTTTTCTTTCTTTTTTTTTTTTTTTTTTCCTTTTTCCACCACGGCGGCCCAGCTCTGATTGAAACGTTTTGAAGGTCAAGGCCATATTGAAATTGGCGTCCTGCCGACTTTCTGGGCGTACGCAAACGTGGGTCAGAGTAATTCCAAGCTGTACATGTCGAGAAGCGGTTAGAAGAATTTTTCTTCTTATGACGAACTAAGACCGCTTTTTTTTTGTGTGTGTGTGACATCATATAAGTTCTGGGTTGAATCTAGTTCATAACGGAGTTAATTTTTCCATGTTCCGGTCGGAAGCAGACGTTCAGTGTTATTGTTTTAAAATGATATGCGTGGTTGTTTTCCCATCTGAATTTGTATTCATGTGTATAAAAATTATGAGACACACTAGGTGCTAACTTAGTCGACTTAGACGACATGGGTAAAACGTTAAAAAACCCATGATGCAGGGTAAACTTGATAGTCAAAAATGTTCAGTTAGAACAGAAAAAAAACCAACAAAAGTGGCGTAGCTAGGATAAGTGCCGCCTGGGGTGGGCCGAGTATTTTTTCCACCCGCTTCCATTAAAAAAACTACGCAGTCGGCCAAAAAGGCCACCCTACATATATTATATATATATATATGTTTTTTTTTTCTTCAAAAAGTGCAGCCCGTGGCGTCCGCCGCTTCCGCTCCGTACCCCCCACTTCCTACGCCCCTGGTTAGAAATGTACACGAAACTAGTTTCCTGTCCGAGGACCCGCCTTAGCTAGTTGGTGTAGAGAGACTTCCAGTTGGTGGAGGGAGGGGGTGTTACTCTCCACATGAAATGACCGAGATGTCTAGGAAACAATATGCAGATCCTCCACAATGAAAATATCAACCTGTGAGAAGTGTTGTGTAAGGCGTATCCATAATGCTTACATATCAATGACGTTTATTATCTAGAGTGTCATGCCTTCCAGCCACAGACTTCTAAAACACATCAGCTACGACCAAAAAAATCAATGTATATATATCTAAATCAAACAAATAAGATAAGATAAGATTCTTTTATTGATCCAAATAAATGGAAATTTTTTTTGATTGCATTATACATTTTCAGCAAAAAAATAAAAAATTTTGAACACAAGACATTTATAATAAATTATTTCAAACAGCCATTCAGTGAGTTCTCTTAGCAAAATCAGGGACTTATTAGTTCTCATTCAGATGTGTGACTTCAGAGGAATGTATGTATGTAACCAATGTATGTAACCAAGCAAACCAAGCCTTGGGGTTCTTAAGGCGAAATCTAAAGATTGGCAACTCCTGTGTGAAAGAAAGAGCATATAAAGCCTTTATCCGTCCGATTTTAGATTATGCATCTTCAGTATGGGACCCATTTACCCAGAAGAGCATTGACAGGTTGGAGGCGGTCCAGCGACGAGCAGCACGCTTTGTCCTAAACCGCTACAGGAATACCTCTAGTGTTGGCAGCATGCTAGAAACACTAGGCTGGTCACCATTGGAGAAACGACGACGACAATCCAGGCTCTCCATGATGTACAAGATAAATAATGGGCTGGTCCACTGTTCCAGTATTAAACAGAAACTCGTCCCTCTCCCCCATAGACAGCGACGAGGCCATGACAGGCAATTCAGGCTCATACCAGCAAGAAGCCAGTATAGGAGCTGCTCATTCCTGCCCAAGACAATCAGGGACTGGAACCATCTTTCAAAAGGAACAGTTGAGGCGACAACACTAGACGCATTTGTGTCTATTGCCTCAAGCCTTCAAACCCCTAGTGCATAATTTCCTCATCACCACCAGTAACAGAAACATTGCAAATCCCATCTACATGCATAGGAGCCAAAATGATCAATAAATTGATCGTGGGCCCTTAAGATATAGAAGAAGAAGAAGAAGCACGCCGGTAAATTCGTACAGATTGAGGAACAAAAGAATTTTTATATCGGTCAGTCTTTGCCCTGATGACATATGTGTAGATGTGTGTTTGTCTCTGAGTGTGTTTGCCTGTGTGTGTGTGAGAGTTTGTGTATATGACTAGTTACTAATTCTATTAAAACAACGAATTATAATTATCGAGCATTTAAGAATTGAATTAAATCAGTAAAATTATACCTAACAAATCTCTGTCGTCTACGTCAGCCAATGACAGCCGCGATACCCTTCCACCAAACCCATGACATATCCACCTAAGGAATGACACCCATCCACTTTACAAGAGGCATCAATCAGCCACTCCAATGACACCAGTGATTCCCTTCCACCAAACCCATGACATATCCACCTAAGGAATGACACCCATCCACTTTACAAGAGGCATCAATCAGCCACTCCAATGACGTCCACGATACCCTTCCACCAAACCCATGACATATCCACCTATGGAATGACATCCACCCACTTTACAAGAGTCATCAATCAGCCCCTCCAATGACACCAGCGATTCCCTTCCACCAAACCCATGACATATCCACCTATGGAATGACATCCACCCACTTTACAAGAGGCATCAATCAGCCACTCCAATGACACCTCGTTTTTAAAGGGAACGTAGTGAGGGAGGGGGGGGGGGCAATGCATTCCAACCACCCCTCCTCCTTTCAACAGCTTAATTCCCCCCCCCCTTCTCCCCAAAACCCTCTTGACGTGGACTGTGGCTATTATGCTCTGAGATTTGATTTCTGGGAAATCCCACTCTGTTTATTGCCTACTTGGCATATCCAGGGGTGGTGCGGGGAGGAAATTAATCACCCCCCCCTCACCCCCCACGTGACCTAATGTAACCACTCCCCGTCGATGTTTCGCCTTTATTTATCTGTTTTGTCTGTGGCCCGGGTTCTGTACAACTGCCACCGACTCGTAGCTCAAACCGAGGCTGCAGACCCGACAGTTTGGTTTTTTTATGACCGCCCCGACTCTGGACATTTGTCTTCAACTCCAGACACAGAAATTCTACCAGAATTTGCTATTTCTTTTTTTTTTTTTCTCCCTCAAATATATCACCCTGAAATCAGTGAAATTTAAAGTAAATTATTTGAAGCGAATGAAAAATGTCACCGACTCCGACCAAGACTAGCGACTCCAGCTCCATAACCCAAATGTTGCCTATGTTATCATTTATTGGTGCTGGTTTGAGAGTCATCGTTGAGGGAATAACATAACTACTATTAGGAAAAGGGTAGGGTGAAGGGGGAGGGAGGGGGTGCGTTTGTTGCATGTTATCCTTGCCGGGACTCACAGGGTGTTTGGTGGTCAAAGTAAAAGCCGATGGTAAGTCTTAGGCCAACAGGATAAGTTTTATAACAACTTGGACGCGACTGTTGCAGTGTAAGATATATCTGGTATACGAAGCGTTGGGGAATAACTGAGGTAAAGGGTGTTGGGAATAACTGAGGTAAAGGGTGTTGGGGGTAACTGGGGTAAAGGGTGTTGGGGGTAACTGGGGTAAAGGGTGTTGGGGGTAACTGGGGTAAAGGGTGTTGGGGATAACTGAGGTAAAGGGTTTTGAAGGTCACTGGGGTAAAGGGTGTTGGGGGTAACTGAGGTAAATGGTGTTGGAGGTAACTGAGGTAAATGGTGTTGGGGGTAACTGAGGTAAAGGGTGTGGGAGGTAACTGAGGTAAAGGGTGTTGGGGGTAACTGAGATAAAGGGTGTTGGGGGTAACTGAGGTAAAGGGTGTTGGGGTAACTGGGGTAAAGGGTGTTGGGGGTAAATGAGGTAAGGGTGTTGGAGGTAACTGAGGTAAAGGGTGTTGGGGGTAGCTGAGGTTAAGAGTGTTGGGGGTAACTGAGGTAAAGGGTGTTGTGGGTAACTGAGGTAAAGAGTATTGTGGGTAACTGAGGTAAAGGATGTTGGGGGTAACAGAGGTAAAGGGGGATTGGAGGTAACTAAGGTAAAGGGTGTTGGGTAACTGAGGTAAAGAGTCTTGGGGGTAACAGAGGTAAAGAGTGTTGGGGGTAACTGAGGTAAAGGGGATTGGAGGTAACTCAGGTAATGGGTGTTGAGGGTAATTGAGGTAAGGGGTGTAGAAGGTAACTGAGGTAAAGGGTGTTGGAATAACTGATACAAAAGGTGTGGGTGGGGGTAAATGAGGTAAGAGATGTTGGAGGTTACTGATATAAGGGATGCTTGAGGTAACTGATATAAAGGGCGTTGGGGTAACTACGGTAAGGTCTGTTGGAGGTAACTGAGTTAAAAGCTATTGGAGGTATTTGAGATAAGGAATGTTCAGGTAAATTAGAAAAGGGATGCGGGAAGACCTAGTCATTTTTAGTTTCATAATAATTATTTATTGTTTTACAATAATTTAGAGGGTTGGGAATGGGGGAGGGGGAAAGGCGCTGCAAAAATTAAAGAACTCCTGCTAGATGCTTGAGATCAGCGGTTCTCAACCTGTGGGTCGCGACCCTTTGGGGGTCGAACTACCCTTACACAGGAATCGCCTATGATCATCGAAAAACACATATTTATAGAGTAGCGGCGAAAATGATTTTATGTTTGTGGGTCACCACAACATGTGGAAATGTATTAGAGGGTCGCAGCATATGGAACGTTGAGAACCACTGGTTTAGATGATTAAGGTAGACGGAAATTTAGATTTAGATTTTTTAGGTGAATAGATTATTTAATAAAACATCGGATAATTTTATATGGTCTTAGACACTTCACACCATCACAGATACTTGCAAATCTGGGCTTACTATCGCATGTCAATCTATTTTTGCATCGTGTGGTCTCTTATATTTATAACATGACGGTTCAGATAATATAATATTTTAAACTAGCGAATGTACCCGACGTTGCCATGGATTGCATTGGAAAAAAAAACAACTTCTACAGCCTTTTAGCTAACATCGTAATGAAGAGACCTGTTATAAAAAATACGTCGCTAAAATAATATTTAATTTTACATCTTCTCCTATGAAAAACACATTTATAAGAACGTTTGTAAGCATTTCATACCCGACTCATGGGCGCCTGCAGGTGGGTAAGGGTGGGAGGGGGGCACTTGCAACCCCCCCCCCCCCCCCGGCTTGCTTGTTTTTAAAAAAATTTTATATAAAAAAAAAAAAAAATAAATTAAAAAAAAAAAAAAAAAAAAAAAAAAAAAAAA
>CAXITT010000028.1:1174822-1217924 GCA_964033795.1 Lymnaea stagnalis | reverse complement strand
GTCCTATGTTTGAATAATTAATGAGGTTGTTTGCCACGATATCTGATTGTATTATTAAACATTGCAAAGCATTTGGTCTTCTCCTTAATAATCTGCTGGGTCAAGGTTATGATGGTTGCTTGACAATGGCCGGAAAAGAAAATGGTGTTCAGGCCAAAATTCGAAGTATTTACCCCAAGGCTGCCTTTGTTCACTGTGCCTCGCATAGACTGAATCTCGCAGTAAATGATCTTAATAATGTTGCAGTGATACGAAACACTATTGGTACTATAAAAGCAATTATTACACTTTTTCGTGAAAGCCCAAAAAGGAGGTCCTCTGTCCCAAATATTCCTCTTCTGTTTGAGACAAGATGGACAAGCAAGGATAAATGTATTCGGATTTTGTCTAGTAAATTTGAAGATATTTATTGTCAACTGGAAGAATTGTCATTGCATGCAAGTAGAAATACACGACAGGCTGCACATCAGTTATATTGTTCATCAAAGTCCAGCACGTTTTTATTTTGTCTCAATATTATTTTGCAGTACTCTGCCGTACTGGAACCAGTTACTCAGGCTATTTAAGCTGTTCAAGTTGATCTTCCAGAAGTCTAACGGCAAGTTCAAAACCTGCTCAGTTTAATAAAACTTGACCGAGGTGATTCCGATAACTATTTCAGGGATATTTTTGAGAAAACAGTACAACTCGCACAGAAGGTGGATATTGAACTGATTATCCCAAGACAGTGTGGAAGACAAAAGCATCGAAGTAATCCGGAAAACATAAGTGTTGAAGAGTACTTCAGACACACAGTTTAAATTCCATACTTAGATTCTCTAATTAGCTCAATGGAGAGTCGATTTTGTGAAGCGAACAGTGTACAATTTAACTTAGCTTTGCTACATCCTTCGAAATTGTGCAAACTGAATCGTCAACAGTTTAAGGATACAATGTCTACTATTAATCAGGTATCCATCCCTGTGGCGCTACAGCCCATGTAGGGCTTTGGCCTGCCTCACCACTTCCTTCCACTCAGACCTAACTAATGCCTTTCTTTTCCATGCTTGGATTTTCAGCTGCTGTGGATCTTTTTCTACATATTCTCTCCACCTAAGCCAAGGTCTGCCTTTGAGCCCGTTTCCGCTGGAGTATTGGTGATGTACCCTCTTCGTTCCTCTGTCATTTGGCGTTCTCTCTAGGTGTNGTCCTATGTTTGAATAATTAATGAGGTTGTTTGCCACGATATCTGATTGTATTATTAAACATTGCAAAGCATTTGGTCTTCTCCTTAATAATCTGCTGGGTCAAGGTTATGATGGTTGCTTGACAATGGCCGGAAAAGAAAATGGTGTTCAGGCCAAAATTCGAAGTATTTACCCCAAGGCTGCCTTTGTTCACTGTGCCTCGCATAGACTGAATCTCGCAGTAAATGATCTTAATAATGTTGCAGTGATACGAAACACTATTGGTACTATAAAAGCAATTATTACACTTTTTCGTGAAAGCCCAAAAAGGAGGTCCTCTGTCCCAAATATTCCTCTTCTGTTTGAGACAAGATGGACAAGCAAGGATAAATGTATTCGGATTTTGTCTAGTAAATTTGAAGATATTTATTGTCAACTGGAAGAATTGTCATTGCATGCAAGTAGAAATACACGACAGGCTGCACATCAGTTATATTGTTCATCAAAGTCCAGCACGTTTTTATTTTGTCTCAATATTATTTTGCAGTACTCTGCCGTACTGGAACCAGTTACTCAGGCTATTTAAGCTGTTCAAGTTGATCTTCCAGAAGTCTAACGGCAAGTTCAAAACCTGCTCAGTTTAATAAAACTTGACCGAGGTGATTCCGATAACTATTTCAGGGATATTTTTGAGAAAACAGTACAACTCGCACAGAAGGTGGATATTGAACTGATTATCCCAAGACAGTGTGGAAGACAAAAGCATCGAAGTAATCCGGAAAACATAAGTGTTGAAGAGTACTTCAGACACACAGTTTAAATTCCATACTTAGATTCTCTAATTAGCTCAATGGAGAGTCGATTTTGTGAAGCGAACAGTGTACAATTTAACTTAGCTTTGCTACATCCTTCGAAATTGTGCAAACTGAATCGTCAACAGTTTAAGGATACAATGTCTACTATTAATCAGGTATCCATCCCTGTGGCGCTACAGCCCATGTAGGGCTTTGGCCTGCCTCACCACTTCCTTCCACTCAGACCTAACTAATGCCTTTCTTTTCCATGCTTGGATTTTCAGCTGCTGTGGATCTTTTTCTACATATTCTCTCCACCTAAGCCAAGGTCTGCCTTTGAGCCCGTTTCCGCTGGAGTATTGGTGATGTACCCTCTTCGTTCCTCTGTCATTTGGCGTTCTCTCTAGGTGTCCTGCCCAGCGTAGCCTGCGTCTTTTTATTTCTGCCTCTATCGTGGGATCCCGATATAGACTGTATAACTCCTGGTTGGTTCGAATTCTCCATCCATATTCATCCTTTGTTGGCCCATATATTTTCCTGGGAACTTTCCTCTCCCATGTGTTTAATAGGTTTTCTGCTGTTTTTGTTAGGGTCCAAGTTTCACTTGCATCTGTTACAACTGGTCTGATCACAGTTTTATAAATAGTTTTCTTTGTTTCTCTTGTAATGTTTTTACTTTTGAGTATTTTCTGACTACTGAAGTATGCCCTGTTTCCGGCTGATATTCTTTCTTTTATTTCTGTTAGTAATTCGTTTCTTTCATTAAAATTTAACAAGGATCCTAGGTATTTGAATTGTTTTACTTTTTCAAAAGTTTGGTTCCTAATTTTAATTGTTTCATCTGTTTGTTCCTCTCTTATCATGGTCATGTATTTTGTTTTTGGTTGTTAACTTCCAGCCCTACTTGTAGAGATGCGTCTTCTAATTCAATAAAGGAATTGATATGTCTTTTAATACTTTTCCCTAGCAGTGCTATGTCATCAGCGTATGCAAGATTCTGAAGTGGTTGGTTGTAGAGAGTGCCCGTTGGTTGTGGGTCTTGAGTTTCCCTCAGAAAGTATCCCGTTATCGTTCCTCCAGAGTCAATATGTATGTTTCTATTAACTCTATCTAATGTTAGGTTAAAGAGCATACAAGACAGCGAGTCTCCCTGTCTTAGGCCTCGTCTGATATGAAATTCCCTTGAATATTCTCCTTGAATCTTAATTTTGCTTTTTGAGTTGTTTAGTGTTTAGAGTTGTCAGTTTGTTGCGTATCCCAAACTCCTGCTAAGTCTTATATAGATAGTTTCTTTTGATGCTGTCATAGGCCATTTTATAGTCCACATAGAGTTATTATACTGGTATATTAATATTCATAGCATTTCTCAAATAGGCATCTGATGGTGAAAATCTGATCAGTCGTTGATCTGTTAGGCCTGAATCCACATTGGTAATCACCTAGAATTTCTTCAGTGTAAGGTTGTAGTCTTTTGGCAATAAGCTTCGTCAGTATTTTGTATGTAACATTTAATAGGGAGATTCCTTTGAAGTTTGGAGCCTTTCTTGTGTATTGGGGTTATTAATGCTTTTTCCCATTCTGTTGGGATTTTCTCTTCTTGCGAAATTTTAGTTATGAGTTTATGTATCTGATTGTGCAGTTCTTTTCCTCCATATTTAATCAGTTCTGCTGTGATAAGGTCTTTACCGGGGTCTTTGTGATTTTTCATGTAATTAATGACCTCTTTGGTTTCTTCTATGGTTGGACATTGTTTAAAAGGGTCTGGTTCTCCCTGTGGGGGTTGATAATCTTCTTCTCCTCTATTGTCTGCATTCAGTATGTCCTCAAAATATTCAGCCCACCTCTCCAGTACTTTACTATTTTCCATGATTAATTCTCCATTGATGCTCTGACACATTTGAGGTCTGGCTTGGTATCCATTCTTTACATCTTTTATCTTCATGTTCATTCCTCTTATATTTCCCTCTCTTGCTAAATCTTCTAATTACTTTAGTTTATCCTTTTCCCATTCCCTCTTTTTCTTCCTACACTTTTTTGTTGCTTTCCTTCTGGCTTCCTTGTATGTTTGTGTTGTCTTTCTGTTTTCCCTTTGTAGCATGATCATTCGTGCTTTGTTTCTTTCTTCCACAGTCTCTCTGCATTCATTGTCGTACCAGCCTACTCTATTGTTGGCTTGCTGAAATCCCACTACTTTTTCTGCTGATCTTTTAATGGCATTTTTTATCCTATCCCACTGATCATTTATGTTGTTTTCCCCGTTTACTTCCTCGTGCGATGCTTCTAATTGTGCTTCTAATTAATTAGGTATACCACATTGATAATTTTAAAAGTGAAGACTTGAGTTGGTTGATTTTTGGAAAACGCGAGAATACAAAAGTAGCAAGGATTTCATCGACTTGTTACCTTTTACAAAGTTTTATCCGGCTGTCAGGTATGCCTTACTAGTTTTGCTAACATTACCAGCAAATTCATGTGTAAAGACATGGCTTAGATCTACAATGTCAGATGAACGTCTGTCTGGGTTGTGCATGTTAAGCGTACGCAGACAAAGCAAACTGCAACAAAAAAGACTTTATGGACAAAATTGTAGATATGTTTGGTGGCGATTACAGACGACTCCAGTTCTTGTTTAAAGAATAAATTTTATTTTAAATTTATTTTGTAATTTTTTTGTTATATACATATATTGTGTTAATAAAATATTTGTTGCTTCATTACTACAGTGTTCTGTCCGTTCGTTCACCATGCAAATACACTACAGTAAATTAAAAAAATACAAAAAATATTTTGCCCCCCCCCCCCCACAAAAAAAAAAATTTCTGCGGGCGCCCATGCCCCGACTGGATCCCTTTTCCGACTGGATCCCTGTCTTCGACTGGATCCTGTTCCCCGATGGGATCCTGTTCCCCGATGAGATTTTGAAGTGTCTGTATACCGACTATGGCCAAGATCCACCACTACACATAGAAGCGCACACTGTTAAATCGGCCTTTAACTTCATTTATGTATAGAGGTTATGCCAGTGGTCGGCAAATCGCGGCAGCTGTTTAGCGACTTGAGTGCGGCTCGGTCAGTCGGCCACAAATCGGTTTGGACTCCCAGAAACATCGTTCTGGACCTGTTTCTTGAAAAGAAATTTGGCTCTAAACAGTCGGGGCCCATTCCATAAGGTGCCGTTTTAGGCATGCCTTCAATATGGAGCCCTATTAGAAATCGGTCAGATAAATAATGGAGTGAAACATTAAATGTTGTGCCATTAAAATCGCTTTAAAAACCGGCGATCTAGCAGTTTTAAATTATCGAACTTTCTATAAAATTCTAGACCGGCACCGAATAGAGTGTATAGTGTTACTTTTAAGTCTACCAGTATTTCAGTACAGGCTATGGAAGGGTATTGCTATCAAGCTTGCCTTAGATCAGTGTTTCCCAACATTTTTTGTGCCATGCCCCACCTAAGCGTTTCTAAAAATCCTACGCCCCCTATGGTACATATTTATATATTTATATAATTTTTATATTCAAACATTGAATTGAATTTCACTAAATGAAAACTATATGACAGGTTTTAGGAAGAAGGAAAACAGGCTTTAGGAATGAATAGGATTTACGAAGAAAGTTTTAAGGAAACACAGTAAGTACATTTTTTAACATAATGAAGAACTTTCATTCAAGTGCAAAATGAAAGATGTTCTCAAATATTTTATTTACTTATTTTATTTAATATTCATTATTTTATCATTTTAAAGCAGACATTTCTTTTTTTTTTTTTTTTTTTTGCCCATCATATCAGGAGCACCATCTGCCTGAACAAGATGTGAAATTTTTAATTGATATATTATTGACATATACGTAATTTTTTAGCTTATTTCTTCGGCAAAATCTCATTTATCGATACATCTTAAGTTATCAGTACGGCCTTACTGTCTCTCAAAGTTGATTCATCTATTTGGACTGAGAATTTGTTTTCAGCTTTTCAACACGCTGTATTCCAAAATCTTCACTCATTTAATGTACTTGAAAAAAAATATATTTTTTTGCTCACAGTATTGTATCAATCGATCATTTTTGTTCAGAATTATTATTATCATTATCATTATTATTATTATTATTGCTATTATTTTTTTAAGCAATTTAAACTAATCCTTTTGACCTCTGACAACGTTTGAGAACATTATTAATTCAACATTTTCCCAACACCCGCGCCTAATTCATTAATATTTTCTTGTCGCAACTACCGCCCCCACCACTAACTTCTTTTGTTTACACCCACGCACCGAAAGAACCCCCCCCCCCGGACCAACACTTGTTAAAGACAAGACTTTTGGGGAATACTTCTTCCTGTATAACCGAACAAAAGGGAAAATGAAGCCAATATTAAAATTGGTTCCAGCCACGAGAGCTACAGAATGACAAGCATAATGTGCAAGTTTTTTTTTTTTTTTTCTATCTGAGCGAACCAGCTGATGAAAGGAAGCAGACGTGGATATTGCCTCCCACGCCTTATTAAAATTGTGTGACCTTCTTAACAGACCTATTGATATCCATCCGCCTACACAATCTAATGGGACCCACAACACCTTGGTGCTTCCGGAAGTAGTCAGGCCATTTGAGATGGGCCAGATTAGGATTCATGACTGCGCACTTCTGCTGGTCATCAAGGGACGTGGGGGTGCTGCACACACACACACAAAAAAACAACAACAAAAATATTTTTTTTTTAAAACAAGAGACGCCATATGCAAATGTGATCCGAAAGTTATGATGATTGTGGGTGTCTGTTATATGTTTGCGGGTGTCCGTTTGGATGTTTGTGGGTCTCTGTCGTGTGTGTGTGTGTGGGTGTCCGCGGTGGGACTGCCGGGTAGGGGGGCTAATGGCCGATGTTATGCATGCAGGGTCGCATAGGCGGGTTGGGTGTCTGAAATCTTTACGCGCCCCAAAAATAATTGTTACAGTTGGAGCAGGGGCGTTATCACCGAACGTGAGACATGGGCAACAGCTGACATTCACGGACAGCTGCAATAGCTGGCATTCACGGACAGCTGCAGTAGCTGACATTCACGGACAGCTGCAATAGCTGACATTCACGGACAGCTGCAATAGCTGACATTCACGGACAGCTGCAATAGCTGGCATTCACGGACAGCTGCAATAGCTTACATTCACTGGACAGCTGCAATAGCTGACATTCACGGACAGCTGCAATAGATGACATTCACTGGACAGCTGCAATAGCTGACATTCATGGACAGCTGCAACAGCTGACATTCACTGGACAGCTGCAATAGCTGACATTCACGGACAGCTGCAATAGCTGGCATTCACTGGACAGCTGCAATAGCTGAAATTCACTGGACAGCTGCAATAGCTGACATTCACGGACAGCTGCAACAGCTGACATTCACTGGACAGCTGCAATAGCTGACATTCACGGACAGCTGCAATAGCTGGCATTCACGGACAGCTGCAATAGCTAACATTCACTGGACAGCTGCAATAGCTGGCATTCACGGACAGCTGCAATAGCTGACATTCACGGACAGCTGCTCTAGTGATATTCATCAATCACAAATAGATATTATTCACAAATATACCAACCATAAATTTGTAACGATAAATAATTTATTATTGTTATTCTCAAATTCCACATTTTTTTTTTTTGTTTGCTAACAAATGGGACCCGGGTGCGAATGGCGGCGCTGCGTGTCCGGGGCCTTTTGACTCATTGCTATTCGGATGTCATTTGTGGTAGTTTATTTTAGTTAAACTGAAGAATTAAGTTTACAAACGTATAGTCCATTAAATTATCGTTCATTTGATACCTCATTTTGTGTTACAAACCCAACAATAATATATTGAATAGTTGTTTTTTTTACCCCAAACCTCTCACTTCTGGTACCCGGGTGCGAGTAGCCACTTCGATTCTTAAATAGCATCACAATGCTCAATGTTGTTGTTTTTTATATCTATAAAAAATTTTACATTTCAAAATGGGCCGTCCATACAGTATGTCACGCTCCAGGATTTCCTTTTTTTTTTGGAGGAGGGGGGGGGGGCAAAATGTGACAGTTTGTGATACAAGGGGGGGGGGGGGATAAATTTCTTTTTTGACGTAAAAAGATTTAATTTTTTTTTTTTCATGCATATTATAAAACCTGAAATTTAGAAATTTTTTTTTTTTGGAGGAGGGGGGGGGGGCAAAATGTGACAGTTTGTGATACAAGGGTGGGGGGGGGATAAATATCTTTTGTGACGTCAAAAGATTTAATTTCTTTTTTATCATGCATAATATAAAACCTGAAATTGAGAAATTGACAGTTATTTTGAAATTTCCTTTTTTTATGAATCTATTTTGATATATGATGTCACTTTGATCAACTTTGCAGTGAAATATGTTTCAGGTTAAATTGTAATTAGATTTTAATTCTTGTTTTTAACAAAATAAAATCGAAACGGTGTACTAAAGGTGGGGGTCGGGGGCTCTGAGATTTGTGACAGACTGTGACAGGGGGAAGGGAAGGGTAAAAATACCCCGAAAATAGCGCGACGTACTTAAGAACAGAGCCATAATTTAGCTTGAAAAAATTGTAACAAAATATGTAACTGATTTAATGAAGCGGTTTGGACTTTTAACTCTGTCTCTATAGGATAGACATGTGGGGTAGACATGTAGGGTAGACATGTGGGGTAGACATGTGGGTTAGGCATGTGGTGCAGACATGTGGGTTAGACATGTGGTGTAGACATGTGGTGTAGACATGTGGGCTAGTCATGTGGTGTAGACATGTGGTGTATACATGTGGTGTAGACATGCATGTGGGATGCACGTGTGATGCGGACGTGTGGGGTAGACATGTGGGGTAGACGTAAAGAGTTTTATCTCGTTATTTAATTATGGATATGCGTAGTCTACACTTGTCACGGCATGTCAAAGTCACCGATAACAAAAATCTGTAAACATCAAATCTATCAATATTAAATGTTCAAACCATTTACCCTTTAACAGCAAATCTATCAATATGAAATGTTCAAACCATTTACCCTTTAACATCAAATCTATCAATATTAAATGTTCAAACCATTTACCCTTTAGGTTCACCTGGTTAAAAAAAAAATTAGTTTTTCTCGTTTTTTTTTTTTTCAAAATCTTTGTTAAATTGTTTGTTTGTATTTGTGTTGTTTTTTTTTTTTTCGTTTTTTGCAAGATGCCAGTTGATAGTACCAAGGTAACAAACTCCATGATTGTCACTTTTAACATCAAATCTATCAATATTAAATGTTCAAACCATTTACCCTTTAGGTTCACCTGGTTAAAAAAAAAATTAGTTTTTCTCGTTTTTTTTTTTTTTCAAAATCTTTGTTAAATTGTTTGTTTGTATTTGTGTTGTTTTTTTTTTTGTCGTTTTTTGCAAGATGCCAGTTGATAGTACCAAGGTAACAAACTCCATGATTGTCACTTTGATAGAGGTAGGTACACTCCGGGCTATACAATAACGAAGTGACTATTCGCACCCGGGTACCAGAAGTGAGAGGTGCGGATTTTAAAACGATTTAAAATATTATTGTTGGGTTTGTACGACAAAATGACGTAATGGGACCCTGTTCCGCATGGCGGCGCTGCGTGTCAGGGTCCATTTTGACTCAATGCTATTCGGATGTCATTTGTGGTAGTTTATTTACGTTAAACTGAAGAATTAAGTTTTCAAACATGTTGTCCAATCAATTAGCTTTCATTTGGTACCTCATTTTGGCTTACCAACCCAACATTGATATTTTAAATACGTGATAAATCCCTACCTCTTGCTTCAGGTACCCAGGTGCGAGTAGTGGCACCCGTACTTTAATGCGTACACATTCATCGGATTTAAAAGTAACACAACGCTATGTGCTGGCCTTTGCGTACATTTAAAACTCATCTTATGATGGTAACATCTTTTATAAAGAGATCCTAGACGTCTGACAAGTAATTGGCTTCGGGCAGTGACCGTAAAGAAATAAGACCTTGCATCAGCAATACGACTTCAAACGACATGCATCTTTTAAACTCAGCTGATTTCATTTACATTATTCTTACCACTTTAAAAAAAAAAAAATTAAAGTTATTTCTTAGATTGTGTTCCATACCTCGCCATATACTCTCTCTCTCTCTCTCTCTCTCTCTCTCTCTCTCTCTCTCTCTCTCTCTCTCTCTCTCCCTCCATCTCTTTTCCCTCCGCTCTTTCTTAACTTTTTTTTCCCGTTTCTTGTTATCTCCCTTTATTTCATCTTTTTTTTTTACTCCCCTTTCCCCTTCCTTGTTGTTTCCCTTGTTATCGCCTTGATTTTTTTTTTCTCTCTTGTTTTCTCCCATGTTTTCTCCCCTTCACGAGACCAACCCAATGAAACACAGAGAAGCGGCGAGATGTTTAGACATTCGGTCGGATTATTTCTTCTTTATTTAAGAGATGAGATATAACCACTGGGCGAGTTCCGAAAAGCAAAAGAAGGGCAAAATAAAAATGTAAAATAAAAAAAAAAACAACAGCAACACAGTTTTATCTGATAACAGAGTAAGAGTGGGAGAGAAGTAGGGAAACGGTGGTTGGGGTGGGGGCGGGGAGGGAAGCGCGCGCCTTACGCCATAAATTGTACCCCTCTCCGATGAGTCATCCCCAGAATTTCCTTGGCGATTTTTTATTTTATTTATTTCATAGCAAGTGATTTCATGTCAACAATGTGATCTCCAGGTTGAGCATCTCGGTCAGGGTGCACCCAACATGGCGGCGGTCTAGACGAATTCTGTCACTCCGGGAAGAGGGGAAGGAGAGAACAACCCGAGCAATTCCATTACGAGAGATTGTTAGCAAAATGCTCACCACAGAATCAAGTCATCGGGCCTCTACGATTGATGGCGCTAGGTGAGGTGAGGGCTCTAGGGGTGGGTAGGGCGTTACCTCAGCAAGGGGTGGATGGGAGGAGATGAGATTGTTTTCACCGGGCAAGCTTGGAGACCAGGTCTTGGTAACCACAAGTTATTCGAACGCGAGCTGCCGTGTCATTAAGTGCATTAAGGCCACGGTGAAATCGGGCTAACGTCTAAAGCGTGATCGCATTAAGGTCACGGTGATATTGGTCATGCGTGTGATAACATTCAGGTCATGATGACATTGGTCACACGCGTGATAACATTCAGGTCATGGTGACATTGGGTTATGCGTGTGATAAAATTCAGGTCGTGAGTGCACTAGAAAAAAACTTGTGAACTCTTTAAGGTCACGATGACATTGATTTTAACTCAGGTTTCCTCAAACCACGGGCAAGATTCGACACTCCATGGGTCCTTAACCCGGCGTACGGGTACCCGAGGAGAAGTGACAACTATGGAGCGGGATAAGTGACAAGTATGGGACGGGAGAAGTGACAACTATGGAACGGGAGAAGTGACAACTATGGAACGGGAGAAAATTACAACTATTAAACAGGAGAAGTGACAACTATGGAACGGGAGAAAATTACAACTATTAAACAGGAGAAGTGACAACTATGGAACAGGAGAAGTGACAACTATTGAACGGGAGAAGTGACAACTATGGAACGGGAGAAGTGACAACTATGGAACGGGAGAAGTGACAACTATGGAACGGGAGAAGTGACAACTATGGAACGGGAGAAGTGACAACTATGGAACGGGAGAAGTGACAACTATGGAACGGGAAATGTGACAACCGTGACGAAGTTTTGCTTGCACGGATATCTGCCCATGGTTTCAGAAGGATAGTTGAATCTGTCAATCATGACAAGGATGTTTTTCTGTTTTATTTTGGTGACACGTCACGATGCTGAAATATATTAATTGCTGTTTAGTGGGGGGGGGGGGGTTCTTGGCGGCCAGATGATTCTGAAATTATTTCTGTTGGTTCCTGAATATTAAGATTCATAATTTTGAAAGGTTTTGGTATATTTAGCAATTATACGTATTTAATTTGTTTTTAATGAGGTAAAAAAGCGTAAATCATACTTAATTAACTATACACTCGCTTCAATCGCACCACTTATCCGTTGTACTACATATATATAAACATATACAGTAGATCCTGGTTATGTCGGCGGCCTCGGGGTTTTCCAAAAGCGTCGAGATAACCGATGATCGAGATAAACGAAAACCAATATGACGGCAATAAATTAACATGTGCTAGAAATTTCTTTATGTACATGATGTGCATTAATAAATACAGGTACTTCAGTAAACAATAGTAATAATTTTTTTTTTAAATATTACAGAAATTTAGAGCAAATTTTAGCTACTAATTTTTCTAGAGCGAGTTCGTTGCGTATTTTCTAGTATGGACGAAGCTTCCACATCTTGTGACCTCATTCTGCTGATCGTGTCATGCGCAATGACTATAGAGTTTATATAAGACAACGCATCCCCTTATTACTAAAATACTATTGAGGGACAACTTATTTTGAACTTTCAACTTTGGCACTTGACTATTTAAATAAAGCTTTCCCTGACCAATGGTTTAACAGCTTTTGCACACGGCAAACTCTTATGACTGAAACTCTGACGTAGTACCACGCCATAGTCATTGTGCAAGTGACCGTGAGTGGCTGCCCATGACAGCGTCTTGCACACTGCAAATTATGATGATTTATAATATGGACTCTACCGGGTTTTTAAACCTCGAATTAAAACATATTTATTTAAATTCCTGCTAGGTTCATTCTAAAATACAAGTCCTGTATTTTGAGAAATAAATAATTATTTTTAATTATGAAAAACTCGTTCATTTGTTGTTTGCTATTTCTTCTTGTGGCGTTCAAAAGCCGGCGATTGGTCATGGGGATCGAGACAACCGAGGATTAAGTGGCAAATTAGGCCGCCTTTTGTGCTCGAGATATCAGGGTTCGGCGACATTAGAGAATCGACGTAACCGAAAATGCTAAGACAAAGAGAGAATTTGGCGGGATCCACTTCAAAAACGTCGATATAACAGGGTTGGTGAGTTAACCGAGGTCGAGTTAAGTGGGTTCGACTGCTTATATATAAAGGCCTATACATATATTTACTTATTTGTTTAAAGATATTTTTTTTCAAGGAAGATTGTTTTTGTAAAAAATCCATGAAAACAATGGGAAAGTATTTATTAATTTTACAGATGTGGTTCTTCTGTGCTGAAGGAGATTAGTTGATTTTAAAATAAATTAATTTGTCGTTTTCTTTGTAATATATTACTGTAGCCCATATATTTGTAATCATTCCTTTTTATTTTATTTTTTTTACTTCCTGCCTTAAGTGAGTAGTTTTTATGTTGTTGACCAATTTAAGCTCCCCCCTCCCCCTCTCCCGCCTCTCCCCCCCTCTCCCCTTTCTTTTTCCCTCTCTGATTCAGAGCGTCGTTTCCAGAACCAAGGGAGACCACTACTGACTTGGTTACAGAACTTCCATGTTGGGCGTCAGACCAGGGGACACAACAACGGCGATAAGAGGATCAAGACGGAGATTGCACCATGGGAAAGCCGCATAAAGCTGTAATCTGGTGACGTCAGGTCTAGCAAAGAACCCCGCGACAGGAAGCCTGCTACGGTTGGATTATACCAGACACGTCGGCTTTACAGTTCCGACCTGTCTGGGCGATGTCTCCCTAACCAATCGTACAGTCTGTCTCAACGAAGATGCTTGGCCCAAGGCCTAGAGTCTGAAGCTGTACAAAAAAACAAAAACAAAAAACAACGTATTAATTAACCAGATTTGAGGCCGTGATTCTCAAGCAGTAAAAGCATTATTAATTAACCACATTTGAGGCCTTGATTCTCAATCTATAAACATTATTAATTAACCACATTGACCCACCCATATCCGACCGCTTGTACCTAGTTAATGGATCTGAATTCTAAACTTCCCCGTAGCCCGGGAAGCTTTGGCAATGGTTGCTTCAGAAAAGCGGTAGTTTTAGTCTATTGTAGGCTGTTGTTTTTTTATGACAATGATTGCAGCATTTAAAGTTTTGAAGCGGAACGAAACATCTAGCGTAATCCGGAGAAGTCAACATTTCTGCGGCTAAGAAATGTTTAGTTTTTTTTTTATAAATTAACAGAAAAATGGCGTTGTCATTTGATATTCAACGTACTTTTTTTTTTTTTTTTTAAAGCAGCAATTTTTTTCTTTTTTTCTAACAATTAAAAAAAGTGGGGAATTTCTCCCGTTACGATAAAAAAAATTTAAAAAAAATTTTTTTGTCATTTGATTATCGACGTTCTTTTTTTTTTTTTTTTTAAAGCAGCAATTTTTTTCTTCTTTTCTAACAATTAAAAAAAGTGGGGAATTTCTCCCGTTACGATAAAAAAAATTTAAAAAAAATGTTCGATTAAAGAAAGCAGTCACTGTGGCGTGGAATAATGCTAACTTCGCCTACTTCAGCTACGTCAGTTGATGTGACAAGTTGACCGTATCCGGAAATTTGATCGAAAGAAATTTCGTCGACGGTAAATTGAGCGACGGTAATTTGATCGAACGGAAATTTGGTCGAATTGCATTATTTTGTTTTACTATATATTATATTGCATTCAATAAAAAAAAAAGATTTAAGAAAATTTTAATGCGTGAGTTGAAAAAAAAAAGGAAAAAAAAGAAGAAGATTCGACGAAATTTCTTTCGATCAAATTTCCGGAAACCCAAGTTGACATCTGTGAGGGGAAACTGTGACGAGCGTTGTTCGTCTTTGATTTTATTGTAAGGTAGTGGATGGTCCAGATCTTCCGATAGAAGTGAGACCGAAATGAAGGTTCTCGAATATAGAAGTTCAGTCCGCAGTCGGGTGTATGCAAGCGATTACCGACGTGATAAAATAGTTGCTCTGGTGTCATGCCATCGTCATTTGCCTGATGACATACACCGTCACTTTCTGATGTCGTACAGTGTCATTGTCGTTATGACGTCATGCATCACACCATCATCCTGTGTCATATAGATCCCATGTCGTCTTACGTCATGCACCGTCATCGTCTTAAGTCACACGCCGTCGTTGTCTTGTGTATATCGTCACTGACGTAAAGCCATGGATCGCCATTGTCCAATGCCACACGTCATCTCGGTCACCCGTCTGCCTATAATTAAACTATACACGATTTGTGATTTGTCACATTTTAAAAAACTTTTTTAAAATCTTCTACTCTTAAGTGATATATTTAAGCAGAACGAAAGCTGTCGATCAAATACTTGACTACCGATGATGCTACACATAGCTTTAATAGTTTGATGACGTTTTGTCGTCCACGGTGAGCAGGAAAAAAATAGTTAACTCGTATTTCCCTTGAGGCGGGGGTGGACCTAATCCGCCTTTGATGCTGCTATTCTTAGAGCCCTACATCGTGCCAGTCAAGTAGCCCGAAATCAACCCCACCCCAACTTTGACCTTTGCTGACGTCATAGCGACAAGTTTCGCGGCGTCAAGTGTGTTTCTGAATGAAGCGCCGGAAGCTAACGCCGACGCCTTAATGACCTTGACCTCGCTATTCTGGAACTGACGACAGTACTCGACACGGCCTAAAGTGGTTTATTTTCGGCACGCAATCATTTCGCTTTTCGCCTTATCAACAATTTCCATTTTTTTTTGTGTGTTCTCCCCTGCCCGCCCCCCTTCCCCCCCCTCTTTTTCCCGTGACCTTTCTCAATTTAGCCCCAAGTCCAAGCAAACCATTCAGGGCACTCTGTTTGGGCACAGTTGGCACCTTTCTGGTCACGAGCGCTGCCCCGATTGGTCGCTGATTGGGCAAATAGTATCATGGTTCAAAGCGCAGACCACGGTATCCTAATCTCGTAACGGGCTCAACCCTTGGCCAAAACAACGTCCGATGTGCAGGGTCCGCAGTAGATCTGAAAGGACGTTCGGTTGGGGATCATGAAAAAGAGTCATAAGGTTAACTCTTGTTTTAGGGATTTCGTGAACAATCTCGTGCAGCAGAAGTAGAGGGGGGGGGGGAGAAGGCGTGCAGAGCACTGATCAGATGGGGGGGGGGGGGGCATACGTGCAAGATGAAAAGGGGGAATCTGGAACCTGGCATTCCATTTGGAAGTTCTGGCCGCCCCCCCCCCTTCCCTCGAACAATATAAAGAGTCATATGAAATTTATTTTTGTTCCACTTGACGAAGAATTTTTGACCCCTAGCTTCCGGCTTTAGTAGTCAACTGTTTCAGAAGGGCCGAATGTGTTCCCTCTCGAAGACACCCCCCCTCCGCCCCGGCCCACTCCCCACTTACACCTGCGTTAATCCTGTGACCACACTGAACATGCGGTAGCTTTTTTACTATATGTAATAGGCCTATATATTTTATCTATGACGTCATATCGTAACTTAAGACATTCACAATTATGTCTAACCTTTCGACCAGAGGTTCTTAAATTACGGCCCACGTGAAGGATCCGGACAGGTTTCCGGGTAGCAGTGCAAATAGGGAACCGAAAAAAATGATTCTCTCATTAGCCAAAAGCAGGCCTAGACGTTTCATTGAAATACTAATAAGTGGATGGGCATTAAAATGGTCTTCAAATTTTTTTTTTTTTTTCATTGCTGAAGTCGAGATATTGGCTTATATTTAGAACAATGCCATGACAGCATAATTTATGCTGACAATGTCATCAGATCACAAAGCTTTAACTTCAGTCGTACCCAATCAAATGCCAATGTTTTAAAATAAATGATATACATATTTATAGAAGAAAAAAAACCAAAAAAAACAAATACGTACATTTATTTACTGTCAACACTATTTAGCTTAAAGGGACCGCCACCTTCACGTTTGAGAATCCCTGGTCGAGACTACTATGAAAGAGCACGCCGCCTCCGAAGAGTTAAAACTTTATTATGTTTACTCAACGATTAAGATCCATTGGGCTGTCAAGAAAATATGGGGTACCCAATCTGGCCTTTTTTTTTTTTTTTGTTTGTTTGTTGGTGTTTTGCATTCTCTTAGCGATGGAGAAACCAAACATAGCGTCTTGAGGTGCAAAAAAAAAATGTGGGGGCATAAAAAAAAAAAAAAAATTTTTTTTTTTTTTTTTTTGTTTGTTGGTTTTTAGCATTCTCTAAGCGACGGAGCAACCAAACATAGGGTCTTGAGGTGCAAAAAAAAAATGTGGGGGCAGGGGGGGGGGACGAAACGAGCACAAACCCATTAGTTCTAAATAAACAGACATGATTGATAATACTTAATTCTTAATAGGGTGTCGATTTTGGATTAAAATAGTTTCAGCAAAACACGATTTTTTTTCTTCTTTCTAATTTTGGTTGAGCGCTTGTCACGTGACATCGTCGACGTCACGCATGCCGTGGCGTGACGTGCGGAGTATTCTTACTTTTATTTAATTCTAACCTTTTAAAGTGGGGGAAAGATACGTGAACTGAATAACCCTTAAAAAAACAACAACAAAAAAAAAAACCTACAGAACTACTAAATATTTCTATGACGCCATTGCCGTTTCAAAGGTCAGAGTTCATGAAGATGATGGAAGTAACGAGCAGGAACGCGGGTCCTTAAAAAAAAATTATATGGCGTAAAAACATTGACAGGGGTGGCGAAAACATTGACAAGGGTGGCGAAAACATTGACAGGGGTGGCGCAAAAATTGACAAGGGTGGCACAAACATTGAAGAAACCATCTGAAAAACATGCACATGGGTGGGAAAAAATTGAGAAAGGGGGGGGGGCACAAATAATGTCATGGTTGTCACAAACATTGAAAAGGGTGGAACAAACATTGATAAGAGTGGCACGATTATTGTCATGGGTTGTCACAAACATTGAAAAGGGTGGAACAAACATTGATAAGAGTGGCACGATTATTGTCATGGGTTGCACAAACATTGAAAAGGGTGGAACAAACATTGATAAGAGTGGCACGATTATTGTCATGGGTTGTCACAAACATTGAAAAGGGTGGAACAAACATTGATAAGAGTGGCACGATTATTGTCATGGGTTGCACAAACATTGAAAAGGGTGGAACAAACATTGACGAGGGCGGCGCAAACATTAACAAGGGTGGCACAACATCGACAAGAGTGGCACAAACAATGACAAGGGTGGCACAAACATTGACATGGGTGGCACAAACTAAAAATGCATAACAGCACACAGAACCATGAGAAAGATCGTCAAAAAATAATAAAAAAGCTTTTTATTAAACATAATCCACAAGCAATCCCTTTTTCCTAGCCCCCACTTGTCGGCTGGGTCAGTCTGACTGGTCCACACCGCCATGGTGTTTGTGTTTTTTACAGAACAGCATTTCTACAATTTTTTTTTCCCGCTCCTAAATCATTCAAGATAAAAATCGGAAAAATTCCATTCGTCAGTTAATTTATAGCAACCCGTCATAGACCAAATCGGAATTAGTAAATACGTCCTTCTTTTCATGGCAATATGGCACTCATGTTCATGGCAATGACGAAAGTGCGCATATGTTCATGGCAATGATGATAGTGCACTCATGTTCATGGCAATGATGATAGTGCACACATGTTCATGGCAATGATGATAGTGCACACATGTTCATGGCAATGACGAAAGTGCGCATATGTTCATGGCAATGATGATAGTGCACACATGTTCATGGCAATGACGAAAGTGCGCATATGTTCATGGCAATGATGATAGTGCACACATGTTCATGGCAATGAAGATAGTGCACACATGTTCACGGCAATGATGATAGTGCACACATGTTCATGGCAATGATGATAGTGCACACATGTTCATGGCAATGATGATAGTGCACACTTGCTCATGGCAATGATGATAGTGCACACATGTTCATGGCAATGATGATAGTGCACACATTTTCATGGAAACGATGACAGTGCACACATTTTCATGGAAATAATGATAGTGCACACATTTTCATGGAAATAATGATATTGCACACATTTTCATGGAAATAATGATATTGCACACATTTTCATGGAAATAATGATCACGCGGGAAAGCTTTTGCGCACACATGTGACTGGGAGGACACCTGCATACTCACCATGGAGTATAGCCATGGTCATCTTCCTATGCAACGCACGGACAAAATTGTATTATTGGACCTAAATTAAGCGCTCAAAGGCAGACCTAGGCTTAGATGGATGGATGATGTGAAAAAACAGCTGGGAATACAAGCATGGAAACGAAAAGCATCAGTTAGGTCTGAGTGGGAGGAAGTGGTGAGGCACGCCAAAGCCATACATGGGCTGTAGTGCCACAGGGATGGATGGAAGGTCTGAGTGGGAGGAAGTGGTGAGGCACGCCAAAGCCATACATGGGCTGTAGCGCCACAGGCATGAAAGGATGGATGGAAATTCGGCACTATTCAACTTTTCTTTTACCCGGCAACAATCCGCTCTGGAACAACTATGTTCGCGATAAGCATTCTACTGTAGATTTACGACAGCAACCAGCTCTGGCACAACTATGTCCGCCATAAGCATTCTACTGTAGACTTACGACAGTAACCAGCTCTGGAACAAGTACGTCCGCTATAAGCATTCTACTGTAGATTTACGACAGCAACCAGCTCTGGCACAACTATGTCCGCCATAAGCATTCTACTGTAGATTTACGACAGCAACCAGCTCTGGCACAACTATGTCCGCCTTAAGCATTCTACTGTAGACTTACGACAGTAACCAGCTCTGGAACAAGTATGTCCGCCTTAAGCATTCTACTGTAGACTTACGACAGTAACCAGCTCTGGAACAAGTACGTCCGCCTTAAGCATTCTACTGTAGACTTACGACAGTAACCAGCCCTGGAACAAGTACGTCCGCTATAAGCATTCTACTGTAGATTTACGACAGCAACCAGCTCTCGCACAACTATGTCCGCCATAAGCATTCTACTGTAGACTTACGACAGTAACCAGCTCTGGAACAAGTACGTCCGCTATAAGCATTCTACTGTAGACTTACGACAGTAACCAGCCCTGGAACAAGTACGTCCGCTATAAGCATTCTACTGTAGATTTACGACAGCAACCAGCTCTCGCACAACTATGTCCGCCATAAGCATTCTACTGTAGACTTACGACAGTAACCAGCTCTGGAACAAGTACGTCCGCTATAAGCATTCTACTGTAGACTTACGACAGAAACCAGCTCTGGAACAAGTACGTCCGCTATAAGCATTCTACTGTAGACTTACGACAGAAACCAGCTCTGGAACAAGTATGTCCGCCTTAAGCATTCTACTGTAGACTTACGACAGTAACCAGCTCTGGAACAAGTATGTCCGCTATAAGCATTCTAATGTAGACTTACGACAGAAACCAGCTCTGGAACAAGTACGTCCGCTATAAGCATTCTACTGTAGACTTACGACAGAAACCAGCTCTGGAACAAGTATGTCCGCCTTAAGCATTCTACTGTAGACTTACGACAGTAACCAGCTCTGGAACAAGTACGTCCGCCTTAAGCATTCTACTGTAGACTTACGACAGAAACCAGCTCTGGAACAAGTATGTCCGCTATAAGCATTCTACTGTAGACTTACGACAGAAACCAGCTCTGGAACAAGTACGTCCGCCTTAAGCATTCTACTGTAGACTTACGACAGTAACCAGCTCTGGAACAAGTATGTCCGCCATAAGCATTCTACTGTAGACTTACGACAGAAACCAGCTCTGGAACAAGTACGTCCGCTATAAGCATTCTACTGTAGACTTACGACAGAAACCAGCTCTGGAACAAGTATGTCCGCTATAAGCATTCTAATGTAGACTTACGACAGAAACCAGCTCTGGAACAAGTACGTCCGCTATAAGCATTCTACTGTAGACTTACGACAGAAACCAGCTCTGGAACAAGTATGTCCGCCTTAAGCATTCTACTGTAGACTTACAACAGTTTCTCTGCATAAAAATATTCTAAAAATCAATGGCCGACTGGGCTGTTGGTAGACGTTCTGGGTTTTCGGTGGTGACCCGGTAGTAGAAAGACTTAAACGAGGAAAACGATAGTTTTTAGTGTAATCATAGCGATAA
Organism: Lymnaea stagnalis; assembly: GCA_964033795.1. Classification (NCBI taxonomy): domain Eukaryota; kingdom Metazoa; phylum Mollusca; class Gastropoda; family Lymnaeidae; genus Lymnaea; species Lymnaea stagnalis. The sequence goes on along the minus strand of CAXITT010000028.1, from coordinate 1,196,964 downwards.
CATCGGGGCCCTCTGATACAAACTCAAAAAAAAAAAAAGAGAGAGAGAAAAACGTGATAAGTCAGAAGGCCTCCAATGTAAGGGAAGTAATTATAAAAGAGAACGGTGTTCGCAAACCAGATTACTGTGAAATAGCATCTTCAGCTTGAAAGGTCGGGGGTCACGAGCCCTTTGAAAGATTCATCCGCCCCAATTAACTGGACGCGCTGATACAGGGGCTGGTAATGGATCATGGATGTAGTATCGACACGTCAAGTGATGCCCAGACTTAGCGGAACCAACTGTGACGTCATTTTCAGAAATGCCAGAGATCGCTCCAGTTGGTTTGTGCAGTGACACACCGGGGGGGGGGGGGGGGGGGTTAAGGGACTGGCCGGCTCGGGCTGCGGAGGGGGGTGGAAATCCTATTTCTTAAATGGCCTATCAGAACCTAAGCACTGCCCCTCATCTATGGCTGCCTCACTGGCCTTAAAATTTTTAGTTCTCATCCCATACAGCAGTGTTTCTCAACCTGTGGGTCGCGACCCCTTTGAGGGGTCCCACGACCATTTCCCCAGGGGTCGCCTATGACCATCTGAAAACACATGTGCTCTACAGTTATGAAGTGGCAATGAAAATAACTTTCAGGCTGAGGGTCGCCACAACATGAGCAACTGTATAAAAGTGTCGCGGCAATAGGAAAGTTGAGAACCACTGCTATACAGGAACCAGTTAGCTAAATTCCTTTTTGAAATTTAGAAAAAAAACAACAACAACATTATTTTAATAGTCACTGTACAATCATTATTAATCATGTTACCCCAAATGCTAATATTGAAATGTCAACTTGAAAGCTTGCATAAAAATCTGTTATCTGTCCGCCTAAAAACGAAAACTATTGAACTCCAATCAGATGATGATTTCCATCAGTCTACTTCAGTATTAAATAAGGTATGCAGACATTTTCGTTTAAAAAATCCTTTATAATTAACTTCAATTTTTTTCGTGGCTAGCTAGCTGGCAAAATATTCGGATGGTTCATGAACCCACTTCCCGGCAACTTATCGAGATGAAACTTGGCACATACAGACTCGTTGCCGATGACAACACATTCTTTCAAACTACCAGCGCCATCCTTAACTCCAAAAAAGTAAGTTTTTCCCCATTTTTTAAAGGAAAGATGAAGTCAATATGATGACACTGATTTGATGAAATAAAATTCCCGATTACTGCACTAAATGAGAGTCATAAATATATCGCAAGTGCTTTTTATTGAGCAATATATTCTTTTTTTTTTTCTGCTTACTGTGTATTCGTATAAAGAGCGTTACTTGCATGCTTGTTACTTGCATGCTTGTTACTTGCATGCTTGTTACTTGCATGCTTGTTACTTGCATGCTTGTTACTTGCATGCTTGTTACTTGCATGCTTGTTTCTTGCATGCTTGCTACTTGCATGCTTGTTACTTGCATGCTTGTTACTTGCATGCTTGTTACTTGCATGCTTGTTACTTGCATGCTTGTTACTTGCATGCTTGTTTTGTCAAATTTTCAGACCCAGTCCACATAGCTCGACATTCAATTTTGGATGCGGCTATTCGGACCAGGGTCCGAGAAGTTAGAGTATGGGTATATTAAAAAAATATTTAAAATTTATTGTAGGGTTTATAAGACAAAATTTTGGTATCAAATGAAAGATAATTGAATGGACTTCTTAAGTTTAACTAAAATAAAATGCCAAAAATGACATCCGAACAGCATTTAGTCAATGGAGCCGGAAACACATCGCCGCTATTCGGACCCGGGTCCCTTTAGACTCAATGGTATTCGGATATCATTTGTGGTAGTTTATTTTAGTTCAACTCAAGAATTAAGTTTACAAACGTATAGTCCATTCAATTATCTTTTATTTGATACCGAATTTGGTCTTACAACCGAACAAAAATATTATTTTTTTTAAATTTTGTTCCCAACCTCTAACTTCTCGGACCCGGGTCCGAATAGCCACTACGTTCCATTTTATGAAGGATTTATACGAAAAAACTACTTTTTTTAGGCGTCGTTCCTGCTTTTGTATTTTATTTGAAGAGATGTATTCAACATGAGAGTCCCAACATTTACCACCGATTTAGTAATAGTGATATGCACTTACCTGTTGATACTATGGCTTTGGAGGAAAAGATTCGAACAAAAGCTCACTACGTTAGCTGTCGTAAATGTTTGTTTTTTCGCTTCAACTGTTTATTTGAAATCAGCTGCAAGTGAATGTTATAGCCTAAACATCAGAGTTTCAGAAATTTAAAAAAAAAAATGAAATTTAATTAAAAAAAAAAATAAAATTTAATTATTTTTATTTTTTTTTTTTTTTTTTTTTTTTTTAATGCTACCGGAGATTTCAGTAAATAAACCCTGTGCTTAAAAATGGAAAATTGATGTTACATGATTGAGATTTTTGGTCCAAATAAAGACCCTTGGGTGTTTATTTGGAAAATACAAATCAGTTAAACTACTTATTACCTGAGACAATCGCATGTCATTTCTTTGTATATTTTTGTTTCTGTTTTTCAGCCAAAATCTTTTCTAGGTTGAAAATATGTTATAAACAATTTAAAACGTTGTTTTATTTTGTCATAAAGACCAGTCGTAAGTAAAGTGAAAGGATCATTTTTTAAAGATTGTTTTTCTTCCTATAAATCAGATTACCCATAGATTTAAATGTAATCATTCATCCAACAATCTTCTTGAGAAAAGAAATGCTGGTAAATACTGATAAATAAAAATACAGATAACACGGTTAAGATAATTTACTTTAAAATTTTGCTGTTTGAAAATGATGAAAAAGTACAACAAATGTTTTTAATCAGAGTCATTATCTGTAAGATCTTGAAAAGGGTCTTCAGACTCTTCTTCATCATCGTTCTGTTCATGTGCACGTCTGATACCTTCTTCAGCTTCAACACTGATTACAGTTTTCAATCGCTGGCTGAGATGCTTGTCATCATCACATATTACCCCACATGAACTAAATGATTTTCGTAAGTTTTCAGGTGAGATCATTTTTACGCTTTCTGACACCATTTGAAGACATTGTTCGTAAGAAGTTTTTTTTCCAGTATCCACCTCGTGTATATTCCTTCACCCCATTTTCAAACCAATCTTTCCATTTCTGCTTTAAAATAGCCTTAAATGGGAAATTGACACCAACATCTAAGGGCTGTAGGAATGATGTTGTTTTGGCAGGAATAAGTTTGACAGTTGCATCTATGTGTGTACATGCTGCAAGAACAGCTTCACTTGTGTGGGATCTGTGACTGTCCATGATCAACAACGATCTTCTTGTTTCGAAATAAGGCCCTCTTCTTTTGTAGACATTTTCTAGGCATTCAATCATTGGATTCTCTGTCATGGAGGCTCCCTTTGACACTCTCAAAAAATATATTTTCCGGAATGTCATATTTCGGTACATTTTTAAATCCTTTCAGTATTACCATGACCTTGATAACCCGACCAGAAGCACTTGTGCATAAAACCACTGTATACCTTGACTTTTCATGCCCTGTGTTCATGCCGTCAACATTATTGTCACCAACAAAATGCAACGTTGAACTCCCCATCATGTCAACATAGAATGGGGTCTCGTCCATGTTGAAAATGTACGACCTTTGCTGCATGCACACATTCCATGTCATTTTTCACTGTCCTTTTATTCACCATTTATCTCTGTCATCTTGTTGGCCATGATGAGTTATTCTTCGTGAACTTAAGTTATGCCTCTGACAAAAATTATAGATCCATTTATCAAGAGGATTTAAAGTCATCGCCGATTCTCTTATATTCTTATAGTTGATAATTTTCTTTTGCTCCCTATTTTTTACAAACAAGTCAACCAAATCATGTTGTAACCTTTCAGGCTGGCCTTCCACCTCCAATCTGTCTTTTTCTTTTCTTATCTTATCCCTGGCACAAATCCTTATTTTTTTGTTTTAACCACTCTCTTATTCGCTTCCTAACTATACCAGTCTCTCTAGATGCTAGACTAATATTCCCTCCATATTCATTCTCTAGTTTCTTAATGATATCCAATTTATTGTCGATTGTGTAGGATTTTCTTTTTGGAGGCATATTTTAAAGAACGCTTATCGAATCATAAACGGAAACGAAAATTCATGTGCGGGTTCAAAAAACTTTTTTTTTCCCGGAAATAATTTCCTATAAAATATTCCAAAAATAATACAATTGTGGTTTTACTTTTATCGTTTGAAGTTTTATGTTTAGCAACAATAAAAAAAAACATTTAAATTTATTTTTATAATACTTAATGACAGTGACGATTCATCAGAAGTTTCGTTATGTGGGTTTAATAATTTTTTAACCTAATTTAAGCCAATGGGCCAAAGACTTTCCGTATACAGGCCCATGGGCTTATGCTCGGGTGGGCCTATTTACGGAAATCTCCGGTATTGTACCGGAAATAGTTTAAAACAGATCGCTGCTAAAAATTGATTGCATAATAGAGTGAAAGTAATTTGTACCTGTAATAAAAAGCTCAAATATAATGGTTACCGGAAGTTTGAAAGAAATTTCCTCGACGAAAAATTTATCGAACGGAAGTTTGGTCGATTTTATTTTTTTTCCAGTTCATAGTATCAAATTTTCGTCAAATTTCTTTTTGAACGCACTATACTATATAGTAAAACAAAATAATGCGTTAAAAAAAATTTGAGGCAAAATTTTAACGTCCGGGAGGGGGGGGGATTCGCCAAATTCATCATACTGGTGTCATACATAAACATAACATAAAATAAGAGATTAAGTTCTCACAATAGAAGGCAGTGCGTAACACAAATATAAACAAAGAATTTGTAACCCACAATAAAAAAATAATAAAAGAGAAAAAACAGTACAACAGCCAGAAATTAAGCAGGGACCCAAAAATTACTGAAGAATATCAACAAAAGATTGAAACTCAACTAGAATTATCCAAAAGGGAATCAGCCAGCAACGTTGATAAAAACCAGCAGTGGGAAAAGATGAAACAAATAGTCGCACGTGTAACAGAGGATTGGATTTAAACCGGTAGTGAAAAGGACAGGATGGTATGTCGCAGAATGCAAAGAACTTATAGAACAAAGAAACATGGCCGGAAAAAGTGATCTACTAAACTTTATCAACATATCCTGGACGACAGGGGTCTTGCCAAACGCGAGGCAAAGAGCGGTGATTATCCTAATTCCCAAAAGAAGGTAAACCAAGTGACCAACCGTTGAGCTACCGGCCAATTTCCCCCACATCGTGTGTCGGAAAAGTAGCGGAGTGAATGGTTAACGCAAGACTATATTGGTTCTTGGAACGTACCAGGAGCATTCCAACCAACCAAGGTGGCTTCTGCAAGGAGAGACAGCCAATGGATCAGGTAATCCAATTTATCCAAAGCACCCCCAATGAGCTTCAGATGAGAAACCATACTGTCGCGGTTTTCTTTGACCTCCAGGGTGCTTACGACAAAGTCTGGATTGCAGGTCTACTGTACAAGTTACGATTGCTCGGAGTAACAGCCAATATGCACCTGTGGATTCATTCTTTTCTATCAAGCCGTACGATATCCACCCGTGTAGGGGACAAGGTTTTGAACTTGTGTGCACTCGAGGATGGACTCCGACAGGGTAAGGCCTTGAGCTGCACCCTGTTCCTGGCGTACGTGTATGACCTGCAGTGACTCTTGGTAACAAAGAACACAATGTTCGCGGATGATTTGGCTATCCGTAGCTCTGGCAAATTCATTCAGCAATTGCAGAGTCGGCTGCAAAGTGATCTCACCAAGATACAAGATTACGCTCGAAAATGGAGATTGGTGGTGAATGCGGAGAAGACCATGTTTTCATTTTTTACCAATGGAAGGAATGCCCTCAAGGAGAATATCAATCTCCAAATCTGCGGTAAAATGTTAAACTGGGACAAGTCAGCTACGTATTTTGAAGTGATTTTGGACCAAAAACTCCAACTGTATAATCACGTACGAAAACTCGGCGCTCGAGCCACGTCCAAACTCAGCCTGATTAAAAAACTTGCAAGCACCAACCGGGGAGCTGACGCAAAGTTTTGAGAACACGCTATCTCGGGAGCGTAAGAGGTGCCATGGACTACAGCCTCCCGGTACAAGCCTTTGTAAGCAGTACTGCTCTAGAGGGATTGGGCCGGATACAGAATCTAGCTCTCAGATTCGTATTCGGGGCGTTACGTACTACACCCACTGCTGCCGTGGAAATTATCTCACACATAGAACCACTCCACATCAGGAAAGACAAAGCTATCCTAGCGACCGTAGAGCGTTAGTAAACAGTCGAATGGAAAGAACGGAACCCTGTTTCCAATTACAAGATCACTGGGTAAAGCGGACAGGGCTTCATGGATGCGGTCGATTCACTCGAGAATAAGCGCCCTTTACCTGGAAACAGGAAGAAAATATGCCTGATCCAGGAGAGATCACCGCAGGATGGCGGCGAACTACCTGACCCTGTAAAACACGGTGGTTAACCAGTGCAAAAGGGGGCATCACTAGAGACGATTGAGGCTTATAAAGACGGCGTGGTATCAGTCTTCATAGACGGCTTTTATCTCGCCAGTGAGAAGGGGTCAGGCTAAGGCGCACTCATACAGTACCCAAAGGGGGGTACCTCCAACAGAGGAGATTTCAGGCCCAAGCGGCACAAATAGCTCTGCAACAGATCGAAGCTTTATTAATGGGCCTGAAACAAGTGCGCCGTCGGCTAGCCAAACACTTCCATCCATCGTAGTGTTCACTGTCTCACAATGTACTCTAGAAATTGTGAAGCGGTGGTCTCTGGACACGAAATTGGCACAAGCAATACTGGAGCTCGTCCGAGACATACGGTCTCATGGAGGCGCGGTGACCCTCCAATGGATCCCAGGACACGCGGGGATCCCTCCACAAGACAGAGCTGTCTATCTTGCGAGGCAATGCTCTTTCCAGCCCCAATCTAACCGACCATTGACCCAAATGGGGGTCAGGCCTGGATCAATGAACTCTTACATGAGGAATGGATCAAAGAATTGGGAACAGGGTACCACTGCCCGCAAACTTTACAGGAGCATGCCAAAAACAAACCAAAAGGGTGAACAATGGTGGTGTCTTAAACGCCACCAGCAGAGCCTCATCATCCAGGTGAGAACAGCGCATTGCCCTACCCGTAGCTACTGAATAGGTTGCACCCATTGAGGTACCCGAGCTGCCGCCATTGTGGACAGGCGCCGGAGACAGTACAGCACCTTCTAGCCGAGTGCTCGGTATTAGCGACTGGTATGACGGGGGTGCTCCCAGCCAACCACGTCGAGAGCCTGATTTACGGGACTGCCCAGCAGATGAGGCAGGCCTGTTCCTTAATTGCCGGGGCCATTAAAGAGCAATAGCTCGTTCCCTTGCAGCGAATGTAATATTTCAGAGATTTGAAAATGTGTTTGATTTAAAAAACGGGACATTTAGGCGTCCCGATAGACTTTTTCGGCACACCGGGTACGATCGTGACGTTTGGTCACCATAGTTTAAGGTGTTCTTCGTTTGCTAAAAGAATTGTGTTGTTGTTTTTTTACGACTTTCCGATAACATAGTTGAAAAGCGAGGGAAAAGTTTGGTTACATTTTTAATGAAGATACCAATAGACCTATATTAAATTCCGTTAAATGTAATAGATGGTTAAACGGGTACATATATTTTTTTGTTGTAAATATAGGGACATGTTTGCACAATTTTTAGTGAAAATAAAATAGTAGTTCAGGGACAAAAAAAGAGGCAGAAAAATGCCTTTATTATATAGAAGATTATATATATCTAAAACTAAATTATGTTAGAATCGTTCACATCAATGCCTTTGATTTAAAAAAAATTAAAAAATAAAATACTGCAATTCATTTCAATTTTAAGGGCGTTAAATATTTTCTTACTTTTTTTCAGTTATACTCGTAAATATTTGGTAATTAGATGTTGGGACTTCGCAATGCCTTCTATTAATATCTCGGTAACATCGGGCCATACCCTCTATTTATAGTATATAAATCTATGTCACATGACTCAAAGTCCTATACAACAGTGATAGTTCAGTGCCTTAAGATCTCATCAGTGTTGAATGCCACCTGCTTCTATTCTATTGTTGTTTTTTTAAACCCACAAAAATGCTGAGCTTTATTGTTGTTCTTTTTGTTTTGCTTCAAAATGATTTTTTTTTTTTAATTCTAATTTTTACAGACATCCAAAAGTTTTCAAGGACGTTTATGGGCAAGCTATTCTTTGTCAACTCGCGGACTGTCCGTAAATATGCGAATGTCCGGCAACCCTGCTTTGAACTCGACTGGAGACGTTCGTTCATAGATTTATGCAAAGGTGTGGCCTGTGGTTGATTAATATATAACATCCAGTGTTGTTTCATTTTAAAAGATGCCGACACTTTCATTTTGATTTGGGCACTCTGGCAGAAGGTGGGGGCGCCGATGGCTCTATAGTGGAAATGAGGGAGCCGTCTGGGAGGGATTCGCCAAATTAATCATGCTGGTGTCATGCATAACCTGAATTCTCTCCCTTAGGGGCGCGCCAAATGGTATTGATATATACCATTTAATTTGACGGATTTGGGGGGGGATCTGGAAGTTCGCCCCGGGTGGCAATTTTTCAAGGTACGCCCCGTGGGGAGCATGATTTTAATGATGACTATGTCAACATCAATTTTTAAATAGTTTTAGTATAGCCTCTAAACATCTTTGGAAGGGTTGGAACTGGGTGGAGGGAGGTATGGGGCGGGGGAAGATTCAATGATATTGATGTTTTATACTTTCCCCGCGCTTTCTTTAACAGACGCTCTACTTGATGTATGCTTTTGAAAGTGAGGCTGGTGTGTCATCTGTGTAACAACTCAGTGGCATAAGAGGGGAGCGGAGGGGGTGGTCTGCCAGGGCGGCAATGTTTCTCTTCATATGGAGGGTCGGTATTTGTCGAAAAACTCCAGAGTATTTTATTATTTTTTTGTTGACAAAGGGGTGACTAAATTCTAGGCACTAACCGTAGCTTTTTTGTTTCTTTGTTTTTTTTTTGCTGGCACCCGTCCGTCACAATGTGACGATGGTGAAGACTTCGCAGGACGAAATCCACAAGGCCTGGGATTATTTTTCTAGGATTATAAGCTGGTTCCCAACAACATATCGCCTCTATTCACGCCGCTGGATAACCCAAGGGAACATCATGTGGATGATACAGCTTGGTACCAGTGGCGTCGCAGGAGTTGTCACAATGTTTCATTGTACCAATGTTATCCGCCTACGGGACTCCAACTCCGGGTTTGAATTCAGAGTTTCCTTCTCTTAAAAGAGTTGCCATCCAAGGTTGACGAGTCCCATCCACCTTAACTACACCAGTGACAACAGTTGTAAGGTTTAATCTAAAATTTGATTCATCAAAGACCTTCTGACGCTCTCATTCATAGGCCACCTCACTGGACCATTCCCAGTAACGTGCCCAACACATCCACCTCAGTAACAAACCCAACACATCCACCTCAGTAACAAGCCCAACACATCCACCTCAGTAACAAACCCAACACATCCACCTCAGTAGCAAACTCAACAAATCCACCGAAGTGAGAAAAAGCAACACTTAAAAACAAAACTGCACGTTGTAATACTGAATCTTTTTATTTGTTAAACATTGAAATGTCATGAGCAATGGGCTTGGAAAAAAATAATAAATGATGGAGAATGCGTCCTATGTGCGGCACACATAAAAGTATAACAAAGACAATATTGTCTCCACAACTTTAATGACATTGATAAGCAGTAAATATCAAAGTGTTTTATTTAAACTTTACAAATAAAATTCCTAGAGCGTCATTCCTGTGCTTCCGTATCCACTAGGATTGCGACACTTAATTCTCCCCCTGCTCTTAAAGTTTTACTGTCCAGAAAAAAGTAGACGAACCAATCCTTAAATTTAAAAAAAAAAAAAAGTCTTCCCGTGAATTAATTTAACTTTAAAAAAAAGTCTCTTAAGCACAAAATATTTACTGAGATTAATATAGCAGGTTTAGAGCTGGGTCATCAGTGATAATAATGAAATTAATACCTCTTTGTGGTAGTAGGTGTGTAGTATTTAACTGATGTGTGTAGTATTTCACTGATGTGTGTGTAGTATTTACCAAACACAACTGAATGCAGAATCTATTTATGACTTATGGCTCCTTTCAGCCCAATTATTCCCAGGCCCAGAGTTAACATAAAATAGGCTAACATAAGTCACAAGGCCTGTAACAATCATGCCCAAAATCAGCTTTTACAATACCAATGTCATCAGCTTTTCCGTTATCAGCTTTTCCAATATCATCTTTTCCCTTCTTACTTTTTATTTGTTTTGAAAAGTGAAAATTTAAATAGGAAAATTCTTAGCCATTGTTTTGTTCAAGGAGTAGGGTGTAGGTTGGTGTAGTGTAGTTTAAGGATGTATATTTCTTACCAAGGAATTGTTGGGCAATTGTAATGATCAACTTTGTCTTAAGTGTAATGAAATGAGGAAAAACAAAATGTATTTATGACAGAAATGTTTGATGGCATTCAATGTTGGATGAATGGCTCCAGTTTTAGATGGCATTCAATGTTGGATGAATGGCAACAGTGTTTGATGGTGTTCAATGTTGGATGAATGGCAGCAGTGTTTTATGGTGTTCAATGTTGGATGAATGGCAGCCATGTTTGACAGTGTTCCATGATGGATGAATGGCAGCAGTGTTTGGCGACATTCAATGTTGGATGAATGGCAGCAGTGTTCGGTAATGATAGCAATAAATATTTCTAGTTGAAATGTACACAACAATAATTAATACAAGAGCCAAAAGTATAAAAATAGCAACATTTAAATGTCACATGACAATGTCAGTTCAATATCAAGAAATCTTTGCCACACAGAAATGCAATAATTCTAATTATTAAACTACACCGACAAGGGCACACAAGTTTCACTAAACAAGCAACAATCACAACAAAAACAAAAAAATTTCACTAAACAAGCAACAGTCACTACAGCAACAAACAAGTTTCACTAAACAAGCAACAATCACAACAAAAACAAAAAAAGTTTCACTAAACAAGCAACAGTCACAAGAACAAACAGGTTTCACTAAACAAGCAACAAACAACATCAAACAAGTTTCACTAAACAAGCAACAATCACACAAAAAAAAAAAAGTTCACTAAACAAGCAACAGTCTAAAAACAAAAAAAGATTCAATAAAAAAACAACAGCACCAAGAACAAACAGGTTTCACAAAACAAACAACAAACAACATCAAACAAGTTTCACTAAACAAGCAACAATCACACAAAAAAAAAAAAGTTCACTAAACAAGCAACAGTCACAACAAGAAACAAGTTTCACTAAACAAGCAACAAACAACATCAAATAAGTTTCACAAAACAAGCAACAATCACAACAACAAACAAGTTTCACTAAACAAGCAACAATCACAACAACAACAAACAAGTTTCACTAAACAAGCAACAATCACAACAAAAACAAAAAAAAATTCACTAAACAAGCAACAGTCACAACAGCAACAAACAAGTTTCACTAAACAAGCAACAAACAACATCAAACAAGTTTCACAAAACAAGCAACAATCACAACAACAAACAAGTTTCACTAAACAAGCAACAATCACAACAACAACTAACAAGTTTCACTAATTAAGCAACAATCACAACAACAACAAATAAGTTTCACTAAACAAGCAACAATCACAACAATAAACAAGTTTCACTAAACAAGCAACAATAAAAATACAAAATAAAAACTGACAAGTCTATTTTAATCAAAGAAAACACTGAGGTCATATCTGTACAAAAATTAGTGTTGGACACAAATCAGAGATGTACACAGACCTGTGGTGATCTAGGACTATGTCATTTGTACAAAAGAGTGACAATCTACTTGATATACATAAATCAAACATGCACATCGTACTTGATGTTACAAGTTAGAAATGTTGTACACTTAATGTAACAATCCATGCACATCCTACTTGATGTTACAAGTTAGAAATGTTGTACACTTAATGTAACAATCCATGCACATCCTACTTGATGTTACAAGTTAGAAATGTTGTATACCTAATGTAACAATCCATGCACATCCTACTTGATGTCACAAGATAGAAATGTACTTATAGCGTAACAATTACTTTCATCCACACAGCATCGGGGCGGATGGGAGGGGGGTGCTGGGGTATTCCTAGCAACATTTCAAGATGATGCCACATCTACCAAAAGTGCCCCTGTTGAGGATTCAAAATGTAACATTTTGCTGATTTTGTGCCAGCTTGGTTGCACCTCCCTTGTGCTGCCACTGAACAAAGGATGTGATATCTATTTACCTAAACAAAGAGGCAACAGTCAATGTAAAGCTTGGTCAAATATAACCCTAATCAGACACATTGCAAACAAACAGTAAAGTATTACTTAAAACGATTACATCACCTTAGATCATGAATTCAAATGTACTTCCCCCACCCCTTCAAATCTCTTCGACATTTTTCTGGGTCTAGAGTGATCCCTCCATTAACACCAGTGGTCCCTTACTTGTTTTTTTCTTTTTTTTTGGGGGGGGGTGTTGGTGTTGTGTAATGTGTTGCATTAATTGACAAACTTCAGCACAAACTTAGTTTTGGGATAACTCAAACGAGTTCTTACTACAAATAAAAGACTAACTGGAGATGGGTGGTTTCTGCCTGCTGGAGATGGGTGATGCGTGGTTTCTGCCTGCCACCTGTGGTTGGATATTATATGGCTAGTGAGGTCAAGGGTCATTTCTAGACCAAACAGAAAATCCAACCAAACAAACAGTCCATTAAATTTTCAAAAAATAATGGCAGCGGCAGTCAATTATTCCATATATATTCCAGAAAAGAAATTAATTAAAATATACAATACACAAGTAATGAGACCATCTATGTTTAAACCCCGCCATCATTCAAAGAGGTCAATCTGTCTCTTAGGGTTGTCTCTTGATGATGAATTTGAAAAAGAGATGATTCTGATCCTACTCTGATCTTGTTTACATTATTTCTGCTATAGGTGAGGCTAGATCAGCGGTTCTCAACTTCTGGGTCACGATCCCTTCTCAGTGGTCGCCTAAGACCATCTGAAAACACATATCCTTACAGGTATGAAGTAGCAACGAAAATAATTGTGTGGCTGGGGGTCGCCACGACACGAGAAACTGTATTAAAGGGTCACGACATTAGGAAGGTTGAGAACCACTGGGCTAGATAATGAATATTTTCTCTAGTATTGAATGTAAATGACAGGGTTAGTTTGTATTAAGTTTTCTAACACTGCTCTTTCAGTATTTTCAGAAACTGTATGAAAAAATATTTCAAATGAAAAAGAATTTATTGTTAAAATGGAAACAGAATATAAAAAAATATATACTTTTCGTTTCGGAAAGTTTCCAGTGAAAGAAACTGAGCTTTTTATTAACATATTAATATAAACATAATAAAGAAAGCTCATTTTCACTTTTTTTTTTAAAGGATACTTTCCTTACTCTGCTTGATTTCATCTCCACACAAATATTGCACTATGTACAACACAACAAATCAATCCATTTCTTCAATGGATTCAAACAGTGGTAATAAATAACAAAAGTTAATAAATTAAGTCCATGTATCAAACAAGTCAGTAACAATAACGGCGTGAGCTTCTTCTACAGGGTGTCAACCAATGAGTGGCAGTTTAACGTGAGGTCTTTAGTTGGAGGTCAGATTCCTGGCTCATCCTCAGATGGTCAGACCGAGTGGCGTATGCCTTAATGCCTGGTCAATTATTGGATGTCTGGTCGTTGCTGGATGTCTGGTCAGTTGCTGGATGTCTGGTCAGTTGCTGGATGTCTGGTCAGTTGATGGATGTCTGGTCAGTTGTTGGATGTCTGGTCAGTTGTTGGATGTCTGGTCAGTTGTTGGATGTCTGGTCAGTGGCTGCATGTCTGGTCAGTTGTTGGATGTCTGGTCAGCAGCTGGATGTCTGGTCAGTTGTTGGATGTCTGGTCAGTTGCTGGATGTCTGGTCAGTTGTTGGATGTATGGTCAGTTGTTGGATGTCTGGTCAGCGGCTGGATGTCTGGTCAGCGGCTGGATTTCTGGTCAGTTGTTGGATGTCTGGTCAGTGGCTGGATGTCTCGTCAGTGGCTGGATGTCTGGTCAGTTACTGGATGTCTGGTCAGTTACTGGATGTCTGGTCAGTTACTGGATGTCTGGTCAGTTTTTGGATGCCTGGTCAGTTGCTGGATGTCTGGTCATTTACTGATTGTCTGCTCAATAATCAGATGTCTGGTCAGTTGTTGCATATCTCGTCAGTTGTTGGATGTCTGGTCATTAATTGAATGTCTGATCAGATATTAGATGTCTAGTCAGTTTTGGGATGTATTGAATAGATCTTGGTGAGGATGACGGGGTCAGTTATTTGGTGTTTCTGAGTGAGACCAAAGAGTTGTCTGTGAATGTGTGCCATAGTGAGAATGTGTAACACAATTTGTGAATCAGTAGTTGGTCATCTCAGAGGCGTAGCTCTCAGAGGCGTAGCTGTGTTCGTTGGGGACTGGGTTTTTTTTTTTTTTTTTTGAAGGGGACTTTAACTGAACGATCAATAGACATTTAAAATTTTGAAATTAAAAATAATTTTTAACTTAATCATTGCTTTACCTGCACAAACATTCTGGGTGTCTAGCCGTGCTGATAATGTGTGTAGGGGGTGGTGTGTGTGATGACGTCACAATTCTGCATATATATATATCCTCAAGCATTGTATCAAAATGTGTATAAACTGTAGACTTAGGGAATGTTGGACAATATAATGTGCCAAAAATCTTCATCAATACTATTGAGAAATGATGATGCACTGACAACAACCCGGTTTTTTAAAAGGGGAAAAAAAAAAAAAAAAAAAAAAAAAAAAGAAAATAAAAAAAAAAAAAAAAAAAAAAAAAAAACAAAATAAAAACAAATCAAAAAAAAAAAAAAAAATATATATATATATATTTTGAAACAAAATTATCAAATATATTTAAATAGCATAATATTAGTTATTTTAAAAAATGTGATGGTAACAGATATTTGTAAATATAACAAAACAGAAGAAAAAAAAATGTGTATAACATTACTAAGACTGAAGCCAATGTTATCACCATCCGACAAAACTGACTGTGTTAAGTCCAGCTATTAACACGACTGTTGCCGATGCCAAAAATATTTACATTAATCTATAGAGCAGCACAAGAATGAGTGGGGGGAAAAAAATAATTAAAAGCACATTGAGATAAGAGAAATTGAACATGACCCACATTAAAAAAAAAAATTGTTTTAAAATTGGGCAGCTCTCAGTATAAAAGTACAAAAATTAGGTACTATTTTGTTATGTGGCAGATGACAGAACCTAAACGCTTCCGGTCATCCACGGTTGTCTCACTGGCCTTGAAAATTTAGTTCTCCTCCAATGCAGGAAGCAGTTTTAGATTCAAAGAATCTGCCATGAAGTCATTTATGTACAAGTGGTTAAAAAGAAATGTCCTGGTGCAGCATACCTCACCACATTCAAACATTTAAAGTATCACAAAGTGCCGACGACGTAGCCAATGTCCTGTTACTGTGGTCTCTATTTGAAACACTCGCATCGACGCATCAAACAAGCCCATCTTTTTTCTTGTTAGCCAGGTTTTTTTTTATCAGTTTCAAAATGTGAGGTCAAATATTTTTTTTTTTTTTAATTTTTTTTTTTTTTGAGTTCAGGTGATATGTTTTGATTTTTTTTAAAACATTATTTTTGAAAGTACACCAGAAATTTTGTCGCAAGTCTTCCAAAAGTGGTCAATACGATGGTCAGCATTCTGATGTCCTCCAAGTGAATACAGTCCCAGAGTTGATCATTAAGCACACGAATCATGGCAAGGCGAAAGCAGAAGGAAGGACTAAGATGGTAGTAGCTGTCACAACACAAACTACTTAAGATAAGATTTAAGGGGGGGGGGGGCCCGCACAAGAAAGCAATTTGCCTATCATCCAGCTGGTTGACAACTTGACCAATCCTTGTGGTCTGTCATTTTTTTTCAGTGTAGAGTATAAATCTCACCAGTCCACCAGCGACGCAAACATCAAGTCTGTGCAAGACTGGACCTCACGGTAGATTGTGAGTTTCCCCCATGAACTAGCTAAGCTGGATCTTCATGAAATAGATGTCATTTGGTCCGTACAAGCTGACCTGATGGATCTGTGAGCAGCAACATCAACTAAAGCAGTTCAACCCATGACATGCCAAAAAACTGGACGTGATCATTCTAGCCTGACCTCGGCTCATCCAACATCAGAGGAGACTCTCAACTGGTCAGTGTTTGTTCATAACAGCAACATCACAAATGTCCACCCACTTCTGGTACCACGGTCCCATGTACTCGACACTGTTCACGGTCCTCCTCTGGCGCGGCTCGAACAGCTTGTTCCGCCACAGGTGATCTCCTTTAAAAAAGTACATCATCTTGTCTCTATACGAGTAATAGACAACATCGATATTACTTGGCAAAGGATCGTGGCCCTCGGCTGGAGGAAATTCTTCCACTATTTTTCTTTTACGGACACAGCATCCCTTTTCACTGTCTGTAGCTATAGGATTATAAACATAGACCTGAGGACACAAAAGTAAAAGGCTTTACTTTCAGGGAATCATGTCAGTGTATTTAAAAATGTATGTCAAATGAACACAAAAGCCAAGAAACAAAAAAAACACAAAAAAACAAAGACACACATTAAAATACAAAAATTAAACACCAGCAAAGGTATACAGTTATATGGCAAAGGTATACAGTTATATGGCAAAGGTATACAGTTATATGGCAAAGGTATACAGTTATATGGCAAAGGTATACAGTTATATGGCAAAGGTATACAGTTTATATGGCAAAGGTATACAGTTATATGGAAAAGGTATACAGCTGTATGGCAAAGGTATGCTTACACCTCAGACAAATGATCAAAGCCTTGTTGAGGTGATAACCTAACCAGACGCAGGCTAAGCACGCGGAATAAATAGTAGGAACAAGTCAGCTAAGCAAAGTGAGCTAAAGAAAGTGAGCTTAAAAAAGTGAGCTAAACAAAGTTAGCTAAACAAAGTGAGCTAAACAAAGTGAGCTAAACAAAGGGAGCTAAACAAAGGGAGCTAAACAAAGGGAGCTAAACAAAGGGAGCTAAACAAAGGGGGCTAAACAAAGGGAGCTAAAAAAAAGTGGGCTAAACAAAGGGAGCTAAAAAAAGGGAGCTAAACAAAGTGAGCTAAACAAATGAGCTAAACAAAGTGAGCTAAACAAAGTGAGCTAAACAAAGTGAGATAAACAAAGTGAGGCAAAAAAGTGAGCTAAACAAAGTGAGGTAAACAAAGTGAGCTAAACAAAGTGAGATAAACAAAGTGAGCTAAACAAAGTGAGGCAAAAAAAGTGAGCTTAAAAAAGTGAGATAAACAAAGCGAGCTAATCAAAATGAGCTTATTAACAACATGAGGTAAAAAAAAAGTGAGGTTAGCAAAGTGAGGTAAACAAAGTGAGCTTAACAAATTGAGATAAAGTGAGATGATAAACAAAGTGAGCTAAACAATGTTAGGTAAACAAAGTAAACTCACCAGTGAAGACATGATCCCAAAATTTAACTTGTTGCCATCTCTATTACCTTTATACAAAAAAGATTCTTCAAATAAGAAACAGTGAACATCGCTTACCTCATCGTTTTTGAAAAAGTAAAGGTTTTTGTCTCGCGTGTCAAAGAAGACACTGTCAATGTTGTCTGGGATTCCCTCTGTTTCCCCTGGCTTAGGGCCAAAGTCTTCTTTGATCAGTCTTGGCCATCCTTCAACAACACGATCTTTCTCACTGTCGTACTTGTAGTAGTGCTCACCTATTTAAAAAAAAAAAGAAATGAAACGTCTCACCAAACTGCAGCTAAAATCAAACAACCAATAAAAAACAACTTTTCTGTTGTAAATCCTTTCTAAGCGTTTCATTATTATCTTACTTTGTAGTAATGTTGTAATACCCCAATCCCTGTTAAACAGCACATTTATTTCACCAATTATTTCAGAAAAGCAAAAAGAAAATATTACGCTCTTGCGGTTTATTTACTTATCTTTTTTTAATGCATTTATCTGGAATTTTATTTCATGAAAGCAGTGTCCTCATATTTCCTTTATCTTTCCTTGAGAAAAAAGGAAAAACTGATAGTTTGGGGGGGCTGGGGGTGGAGGGTCCTGACAATTAGAAAGAATGTATTGTCATCGGCAACGAGCCTATGTGTCAAGTTTAAACTCGATAGGTTGACTGGAAGTGGGTCAAATCAAGAAGATTTTGCCAGCCAGCCACGAACAAAAGCGAAGTTGATATAAAGGATTTTAAAATTCTCTCAGAAAATCATTTTCAATGACGCTGCTGTATATTAATCTAAAGTCCGGCCCCCCCCCCCCCGAATGAAATGATCACTTATGAAATAAAGGTGAGTTCACCTACAACAACCACAAAGGCTGGTAGCTGCTGGCAGACAAGCCCCCTACAACAAACTATAATAAAGGATTTTAAATTCTCTCAGAAAATCATTTTCAATGACGCTGCTGTATATTAATCTAAAGTCCGTCCCCCCCCCCCCCGAATGAAATGATCACTTATGAAATAAAGGTGAGTTCACCTACAACAACCACAAAGGCTGGTAGCTGCTGGCAGACAAGCCCCCTACAACAAACTATAAAAGCGTGTACCTGCTGGTTGGCATGTCCAATTACATGAAAACTGAAACGAGTCTTTTACCTTTAAAGAAGTAAGCGTCGTCCACCGTGTCGATGCCATTGAAGAGCATGACATGAACGTAACCGTCCAGGTTGTCCGGGACGCCGTCCCACGCCCGGGCAATGTACAGGGGGTCACCGTAGCGGGTTCTGTTGTAGTGGTTCTCGTACAGCCAGTAGTGGTTTTCTCGGAAAAAATAGGTGTTGTAGATGAGATGGTTGTCTGCACGACGACGGACCCAATCGAAGGCTGTGTCGAAAGTTCCCTTGCAAACACCTGAGGATTTCGGAATCCAAAACAATTGTCTTGACATCAACTTATCAACACATTGTTTCGCCAAATCTTACTGAGCAGCTATATTACCTTGCAACTATCTTACCTAACAGCTTTCTCGCCTAACACTTACAGCTCTCTCATCTAAAAGCCATCTCACCTAACATATATATCATCTAACAGCTCTCACCTGACAGCTATTTCACCTGACAGCTATCTCACCTGACAGCTCTCTCACCTGACAGCTCTCTCACCTGACAGCTCTCTCACCTGACAGCTCTCTCACCTGACAGCTCTCTCACCTAACAGCTATCCCACCTAACAGCTATCCCACCTAACAGCTATCCCACCTAACAGCTATCCCACCTAACAGCTATCCCACCTAACAGCTATCCCACCTAACAGCTATCCCACCTAACAGCTATCCCACCTAACAGCTATCCCACCTAACAGCTATCCCACCTAACAGCTATCCCACCTAACAGCTATCCCACCTAACAGCTATCCCACCTAACAGCTATCCCACCTAACATGTATCTCACCTAACATGTATCTCACCTTACAGCTCTCTCACCTTACAGCTCTCTCACCTTACAGCTCTCTCACCTTACAGCGCTCTCACCTTACAGCGCTCTCACCTAACAGCGCTCTCACCTAACAGCGCTCTCACCTAACATGTATCTCACCTAACATGTATCTCACCTAACATGTATCTCACCTAACATGTATCTCACCTAACATGTATCTCACCTAAAATGTATCTCACCTAAAATGTATCTCACCTAAAATGTATCTCACCTAACAGCTCTCTCACCTAACAGCTCTCTCACCTAACAGCTCTCTCACCTAACAGCTCTCTCACCTAACAGCTCTCTCACCTAACAGCTCTCTCACCTAACAGCTCTCTCACCTAACAGCTATCCCACCTAATAGCTATCTCACCTAACAGCTTTCCCACCTAACAGCTATCCCACCTAACAGCTATCTCACCTAACAGCTAAACGACTTGCATTAAGTCAAATTCATGTTTTAGATTTTTGTGTACATAATCGTAAATCTTTATATAACATCATTATCATTTGTTCATGACGTCTATATCACTCAACATACCCATGCCTCGTATCAGTCTATACAACCACGTATTGTAAGTTAAAATATCGGCACGGTGAAATTAAACACAACCTTGCACATCAGGGACTCGGTCATGACATTTGAACTTACCATATATATTCTGTATGTCATGCCTGTCGTCCATGTTCAGCTCAAACTCTGGGGTCAGCTCCTCGGCGTGGTATATCGCGTACATGATGGAGTAGGACTTGTTGGTGTGGGAAAGTCCCAGGACGTGACCAATCTCGTGCACCGCCACCCTCAACAGGTAGATGCCGTCGTGGCTGTTGGACCTGGAGGACCGGATGGACTTGAAGTTCTCCTCGTCGTCAAAGTGCATGTTGCCGGCGTTCCAAGAGTGAGCGATCTCACCGCCGTTACCATCGAAGTCGTGCTCACAGTTCTGGTGGGACCCTGGGGAGGGAGAGAAGCAATGTCAAGGATTGTGTGGGTTGAGGGGGGTTGTGAGGGTGTGTGGGGGTTGTGAGGGTGTGTGGGGGTTGTGAGGGTGTGTGGGGTTGTGAGGGGGTTGTGAGGGTGTGTGGAGGTTGAGAGGGTGTGAGGGGTTTGTGAGGGTATGTGGGGTTGAGAGGGTGTGTGGAGTTTGTGAGGGTGTGTGGGGCTGTGAGTGTGTGTCGAGGTTGATATGGTGTGAGGGGTTTGTGAGGGTGTGTGGGGGCTGTGAGGGTGTGTGGAGGTTGAGAGGGTGTGTGGGGATTGTGAGGATGTGTAGGAGTTGTGAGGGGGTTGAGAGGGTGTGTGGGTGTTGTGAGTTAGCGTGTATTGGGGTGTGAGGGTGTCACGGGGTTTTGGCTTCAGGTTTTAAAATAATTTACTATTGAAATAAATGGCAAAATAACGTCATGTAATAAACGGCTAAATAAAATCACTTTAGTGGGGGACATCTGGAACATGTTAACACCAGAGTGAGTTTTAAAAAAAAATTAAAATAGGAGGAAACGAAAGCCAGACAAAGGATTTTATGATGCCAACACCATTAACCGAGATATCATTAAAATTAAAACATTCTGTTTCCCTCTGTCTTAGGATCAATGCATTCATTCACACTGAAGAACAGGGAAGAACATTTCGGGCAGATGCGGATCTAAAAAAATAGCTTGATGGTGCATAGAAGTTCTATTAGAACAATGTATAATTAAATAGCTTGGTGGTACATAGAACAAAGTATTAAATATCTTAGTGGTGCATAGAACAAAGCCTTCAATAACTTGGTGGTGCATAGAACAAAGTATTTAAAAACTTGGTGGTGCATAGAACAAAGTATTTAAAAACTTGGTGGTGCATAGAACAAAGTATTTAAAAACTTGGCGGTGCATAGAACAAAGTATTTAATAACTTGGTGTTGCATAGAACAAGGTATTTAAAAACTTGGTGGTGCATAGAACAAGGTATTTAAAAACTTGTTGGTGCATAGAACAAAGTATTTAAAGGTAGAAATTTCAAGATTCTAAACCTAAAAATCACTCAAAATATGAGGCACACTATTGCCTTCCAACTCGAACCGAAAAAATCTCCCTATAAAATTCACGACCTTAATAACCCCTGACCTTGATAAGAGCCCAAGTCTTTAGAGTGATACTAAAAATAGCAGAGGTGATTATAGAAGAGGAAGTCCCATTAGATTTTCTCACCCGTAGGTTACAGAGCTCATGACTTCACGACTATGAAATGAAATGAATTTAACGGGCATTCATTAATGCTAGCCCTCTAGCAGAGAATGGGGGGCGCGAGTTTGGTGGGGGCGTGAGTTTGGTGGGGGCGTGAGTTCGGTGGGGGCGTGAGTTTGTGTTCGAGCGTGAGTTTGTGTGGGAGCGTGAGTTTGGTGGGAGCGTGAGTTTGGTGGGGGCGTGAGTTTGGTGGGGGCGTGAGTTTGGTGGGGGCGTGAGTTTGGTGGGGGCGTGAGTT